>CM076572.1:354309890-354616891 GCA_034641835.2 Pinus albicaulis
TCCAATGGGGGACCATAACAACATGAGTACAATAGGGTATCTCATGACGAAAATCAACACGAACAAGGACAAGTAAGGAGGAAAAGTGGTGCCCCAAGTACGAGTGTTGTAAGTGAGGAAATTCGATTTGGAGGAGGGTTATGGTTGATGGGCATAGGTGCCCCCAAGCATGTTGTGGTCATGCCAAAATGTATAAAGGGAAATTTAAACACGTTTTAATGATGTGGTGCGCCATTTTTTTTCGTTATGGTTATGCAGTGTGAGAAAGGAAATGGAGGATTACGAATCTCTTTTAGTACTGCAAATATAAATCTAATGGAATTTAAGTTTCCGGGTTGGCATACTAGGTGTCACTATCCCAAAGAGAGGATTTGGAGATAATGAACTGATGCTCTCCTAGAAAACCCATAGTTTGGTCAACAACAATGTCTAAGAGACTGGGTTGCGGATGTAAAATGAAGGAACGATAGGGGGTATCATCCCGAGAATGATTTGAAGTGGTATGGGACTCTAAAGGTTCTTCTAAATGTGGAAGAATAATGGTATTAGAGTCGACATGACCAGAAACACTAGGAGAGTTGTGGAGAATTACTTCTCCGGGTCTCTCAAATATGGGTGCCCCCTTACCCGAACATTGTGTTGCAATGTAATGGTCACAAGGTGTATGTGGTTCGAATGCATGGTTTCGATATAAGGGGGGATAAAGAAAGTCAGGGGAGATGATTCCTTCCATAATGTCATCATCGGGACAGAAGATGGGGTGACTTGTGGAAGAAAGACCACATGACGTGGCGAGGCTATCTGACTCATCATCATGAGAAGAGAGGTTCACATGTGCAATATCACAAGGGGTGACAGAAGAGTAAGTAGATAAAGGATCTACCGATCTTGAGCCCAAGGTGATTGCTGAAGGAAGGTCAAGTGACACAACAGGGGAGGATTCAGAGGGAATCTTCCCCAAGGGTCTCATGGATGATGATAGGTAGAAAATGGTGGACGAAGGCTCCGTCACCTTGACATCAAGAGGGGGAATGTCAATGGGAGCAATCATGTCAGGTAGTTCTACCGAACCAAAATGCACAAATAGGGGAGAGGTGGACTCGTTGCGCTTGGCTGCAAATTGGCGGATCGCAGCGAGAGAGGTACGGAAGTCCTTGAGGTAGGGACAGAGGTGGGTGTAATGGCCATGGAGATCACACAAAGCACAGGGGTGGTTGGTGTGAAGAGTCTTGGGGTTCTTGGCCACGGTCGTGGAAGAAACAAAGGCTTCCAAGACCGTGGACTTAGGGAACACGACATTAACCATGGGCTTAAGATGAGGCAGTTGAGGACAGGTATCGGTGGCATGACTGACAACATCACACAAAGCACACTGGATGGTATGCTTTGGAGACAGAGGAGGGGCAGGGTTTGTCAGGGCATTCTTGTCAGTTGATGCCCCCCTGCGAGCTGTGCCAGTGTTACCCGAAGCGGTCGCAACGAGAGGTGGTTCCTGTTGAAGTGGTTGAGACACTGTTGCAGCGGGAGAAGTCATGAGGACCGGTTGAAATGGGGTCAAAGAAAGATAAGGTTTGGGTTGACTAGGAGGGGTAGTGGTTGGAGGGTCAAGGTACCAGACGGGTATACCCGAGGTCAAGTTAGGGAGGGAGAGGGTGGCCAAGATAGGGACCGAATAAACTCTAGGAGGGGGAGCAAGTAAAGGTATCTCACCAGAGGGATAATAGCCAGGGGGGATGACTCCTAAATGGCTAAGGCTTGGGGGAACTATTCCAGGAGGGTAAAGAGGCTCATGAGTACTAGCTGGATGGGAAGGTCTAGGTAGAAGAAGTTCAAGCAGTTGAGGTGAAGGGCTAGGAGCGGATTGCTGCAGGCGAGGTTGAGGTTACTGACTAGCTGAAGCAGGCTGTTTAAGGTCAGCCCTAGATGATTGTATCATGCAAACATTCGCTAAGCTGGGATCAGAGACGGGAGGATGAGGAAGACCAAGGAAGGTTCCAAGAATGGAGGAGTCTTTGTAGACGCCGGGGGAAACACTGGTCAAAGAATCAACGGTTTGTTTATTGGTTACAGAAGAGAGGGTTGACTCAAGGGAGGTCTGAGATTTTGGCTCATGATACATCAACAGGTTGATGGTGACTATCTTTCCATTGTGATTGAAAAACATCTTGCGGTGGACTACAGATGGGAAAACAGACATGGCATAGGTGTAGCTACGCCCCAAAAGAAGAGGGGCGTCGATGACTTCAATGTCAACGAAAACAATCTTGCTCGCAAGAGTGATGGGACAATTACAGAAAAGGCCAATGGGCTGGGAAGCGTGGCCATCCCACGCTTGAAGAGTGATCATGGAAGGGGCCAACTCAAGAGATCTGAGTTGTTTCTAGACCGAAGCGGACATTACACAGGTGGATGCCCCCTCGTCAATGATGCACCAGGAAATGTTAGTGTTCCAGATTTTGACTGAGATTTGGAAAGCTACGGAAGCAGGAAGAGGAGGAGACTCCAACTGATGGGCATCAAAAACAGTCAATTGGTCATCTGTTGGATCTACAACGCCTAGGGTAGATAGTAGAGCTTTTCTTTGGGAGGGGCACGACTGGAGGAGTTCCAGCATTGAAATGGAAATAGAAGATTGGGCCAACTTATCTACTATAATGAATGGGCAGCTCGGTCAGAAGCAACATTTCGGCGTAATGGTCCCTTAGGAATCTTGGTATGAACCTCGGCTTTGGGCGGAGGGATATGCAAGGGACCATAAGTTCTCAAAAGAGGCTCTATAGAACCTGAAGAAGGTAACTCGGGGACATATGGAGCAGGAGGTTGGGGGTACGGACGGGAATGAGTGTGAAGGTTGAGGTCGGTGGTTATAGGTTGGTCAGAGTTCATCATGACGATCTGGTAATCATAGGTACCAGATATAGGAGGTTGAGTGGTTACCGGTCCGTGAGGTGGTTGGGTAGCCACAAAGCTTTACTGCGGGAAAGGATTGCTAATGCTCTGTTGTGCATACACCTGCCTCTAAGGGGGTGGTGGCTGCTGTTGCGGGGGTGCTAATGCTAGAGGAGTTGGAGCACTAGGCTGTGCATATGGATGATAATGACATTGGGTAATAGTGTGGTAAACAGGGGGTTGGGCAGAAAGAGGAGGCATGCCAGATCTTGGATGCGCGCTACCGGGAGGGGGAGGAGTGTAGGAAGTGGTGCCCCCTCCCCCAGGAAAACCATAGCTCATGGGAGGTTGAGCGGATGGATTGGAGATAGCTCCAACGATACTGTCGGTGGCAGGAGGTGCCCCCGGTGCATGGGCATTACCGGGTCTGGGGAGATCAGGTAGAACAGTATAAACATAACCTGTCTGAGCGTAGATCAGATCATATTTTAACGCCATTTGTAGGGTAGCTTCTTTAATTTGAGGAAAACGCGATGCGACATCTTTCTCGATAGGTGGCAAGAGAGATCTAAGGAACCAGTCCATGTAGACACAGTCTTCGAAGGTAGGAGATTGACATAGGCTCTTTCTTCTCCGCCATTCCTGGACATGATTGGATAGGCGGGTCGCAAAAGATTGACTAAAAGAAGTCAAAAGTTCGATACCAGTGTCATAACGAAGGGGAAGTTGGAAGTAAGATAAAAATTCCCTGGCAAGAGTCACAAAGGTGGTATGAGAGGAAGTGGGATGATCAACATACCACTTAGAAGCTTCGCCTGTAAGCTTGCGTTGAACAATCTAAGACGGATGGAATCATCAATAATGGAATGGGATGAGCACCACATGTGGAAAGATCAGATATGGTTGGAGGGATCTTCTCCAGCAAGGCCTTCAAACTTGGGAATGTCGGAGAGGAGCTTGGTTGTCATAGCAGGCCAACTAACATCGTGGCAGATAGGATCATTAATCAACTGATTGAAATCGGGGAGACTGAGGCCTACCATGAAGGGGAGCAAGGGCACAGTCGAGGTAGTTCCTGTGGCAGTTCCGCTAGTAACAGTCCCAACATTAAGGTCGGGGTTACCACTAGCGTTAGGCCCTGGACTAGACATGGTGAAGGTAACAGGGGAGAAACCAAAGAATCTGAAGATGAGTGAAAGTGTGGACTTGAGGGAGGACTAACTCGATGATGACGGGAAGGAGTAAGTCGACCAACCGAGAACTGAGGGTGAAGGCTAAGAAGTCTCTGGGATAAACGCCTTGGAGGCACAATATTGATGGGAAGAAGAAAAAACGACAAAGGCAGGGCGGTGCAAGATCAAGTGAGGTCAATGTCGAAACAAGGGCAGAGAGGTGCAGTGTCAATTGATTTTAAAGTATTTTCCAGGCGGTGTTAACCAGGCTCTTCTTCGCTTAGGGTCAGTGTGTGGCGTGTGTTAATTTTAATTGTTTAAACCCAGACATTTTGAGAGTAAAAGAAAAAGTGTGCAGCGTAACTGAAAAATAAATCTGCAGTAAATAAGACTGAAAGAACAGAAAATTAATAGCTATCAATGCATTAATCTAACCCAAGAAGGTGGGTCTCTCAAAACTAGTCTATAAGAGGGAAAAATATAATCAAAGCATGCTAAAAAGAGGCCAATAGATATAAGGTCGGGAGGGACGGCGATCTAAAGGAGAAATTTGCTGAAAAGAGGTGCAGATAACAACAAAGAGGTAGAGGCAAGGTTGTTGCTAGAAGGGAGGGGATCAGCTAAAGGTAGAAGGGATAAGGAGGCAGCCCTAAAAATGAACCCAAACAAAATTATATGAGGTGTTTTGAAAGGGACAAGAGCTGATCTATAGGGATCTGAAAAGGAGGTATCAGATCGGAAAGAAAAAAGGTTGAAACTCTGGAAATTCAAACTTCTGAAATAGAGAAAACTTTCCCACAAAAAGTGGAGAGTACTGAAGCCCTAGGGGGCTAGATGCCCACTTATCTGAGTGAAATGGAGCAAGAATAGGTCTAAATGGGCAAAGACGGAGGTCAAACAACCTTAACAGAGGTTCAAACAAAACCCAGAAATATTTCAGAAAAATTCCAGAAAAAAGTCCAGGTCGCAGTTTTTTACCTATTTTTCACTCAGGTCGCAGTGTTTGGGCTGTTTTCTATGACCTGAAACTCCAGGACATAGTTTTTGGGCCAAAAAGTGTGACCTCCACTTCTGGCACTCTCGGCGGCAAATTTTAGAAAAAATTGTCGTCTCAACAGCGGCTGATGTCTGTCACTTGCGCAATAGGGCCAGAAACACACAGAAGTTAAAAATTTTAATGTTTGAGGGTTTTAGAGGTGAAAGGCACCATAAAAATAGGAAAAATAGAAAATTGGAGAGAAACCCTAGGGTCTGAAATAGCTGGATATGCAGGAATATATAAAACGACAGTGGTTAGTATGAATCTTTCGTCATAAAAGATCACTTTAGCTACGTATAACAAATAGCCCTAACATCGATTATGGCTGCCAAATATCTTTAAATATGCAATGAGGTGATCCAAACAATGCTGCACAAATCCAGATCTAAGCATAAAAGACATTAAGCAGATAAAATACAATATGGCTCCATGCATACAATAGATAAGACAAGAACAATGTATTTGAAAGAAATTTTATATTATATTGAAAAGGGGGGCACCTGAGAGGAAAACAAGAAAGGTGTTTTCCGGTTCCCCTCAATGGGATGGGTTCTTGAAAGTCCTTAGTGTTTCAGATCTAAAATCTCTCTCTCTAGTTGGTGTAGAAAACCTAGACAAACATAGAACTCAAAGGGAGCTCATAGGGAAAAAATGGAAAATGTGACCAAGTATAGATCCAAAGTGATCTAATACAATGAAGGTGACTAATGAATGAGGAAAACCCTTCTATTTATAACAAAATATTGGGGTGTTCTAGAACTCAGTGCATGAATAAAATATTATTAATCGAATTCTAGAATCACCCTTTAGGAATATTTTATTATATTTGTTGGAGGGAAAAGGATTTTTTACTTGGGTCAATTCCTTTATTTATAAATAACAAATAAATAAATGATTTAGTCAAATTTAACTAGGAATATTATTTAAATAACGATTTGAATAACTTATTCCTAGCAAATAATTAAATAAATAATGGTTTATTTAATTAATTTCCTTGTTTTGGGTTAAATATGACCAGGAAATATAGACAAATGTTATTTTACATGGTGAAAGCAATTTTACTTAGGGTAAAATTGGTCTTACATGGTGTACTTGGGTTCATCTAATGATAATGGGTTAGATGACCAAAAAAATGGTGTAACAACTTGTTTTCTAAAATATTGTGTTATTTCATTTATTAATAGAAGTTGGGTTTTCACCATATCACTGTGAATCTTTTGTATTTCTCTATGTTTTTTTCATTTCCTTTACAATATTTCATTTCATTCCTTTTAGAACTAGAATTAATGGCATGCAAGAAATATATTCCTTGTTATTTATTGGAGCATTTCATTAATGAGGTTAGGCTATAGAGAGTTGGTGATTGAGCTAGTTTCACTTGGGAATAATCACTCTCACCAGACCAAGCGGTTTTGCATGCGAGAAGAAAAGAGAGATGACGGAGTGAGAGACAATACCAAGTTCTTGCTCAAGGAGGCACTCATGTGACAAAGGAATGATATGATGGTTATTTTTTCCCAAATCCTTTGATGACTTCAAGGATCAGTCGATATACATTCGACCAGGGGAAATTTTAGAGGTGAAACACCATTGAAGGTTCAAGTTAACTTTCATATACATGCATTTAAAGGTGAAATAGATACAAATTCTTTGGAGGAATGGTTATATTTTGTATAGGGATATTACTCTATCCAAAAAATTTCAGAGAATGAAAATATCACCTTTACACTCCTAAAATCCCTTCTCCATATCGATATTGGTGGGAAGGTTACTGAGAGAGACAAAAAAAAGATGAGTCTAAAATATTCAAGCCTAAAGAACCACTTTGGAATCTTTTTTTTAATTTTATTAATGAGGAATTCCACCCTCATGGAAATATTTAGACTAATACACAAGATGGACAACCCAACGAGAGGAGAGACTAGATGGTGCCATAGTACATAAATATTTTCCATGCCTTGTGTTAAAAGCTAGGTATTAGAGATTCCAATCAACACCTAGTTTTAAAGTACCAAAACAATATATAGATGTACAACCAAATGAATATGTATTTCATAATCATCTCCTCATAAGGAGTTTCTTAATGATATGCTATCAAAATTGAAGTAGAGGAATAAGTGAAAGTTTGATTTTGTAGATACACTACAATATAAGTCTGGAAAGGTGGCCCAAACTTGCAAAACAAGGGATACAGACAACCTTAAGAAAACCATCCCAAGACACAAACAAAGAAGGGTAATGGGAATTCATAAAAGGAACCTAGAAATTGGCATGAGTTCCCTAAAATCCCCTTACACAACATTGATGAAGGCCACTAAAAAAATAATTGTTGGTGTACCTTAAAGAAAATTATATAGACCTTGGCTATGATAATGATTAGAATAATATACAGGAAAGTACATCATCAATATAGAACCTAGTGTTACCATGGGAGAATCAAAGGTCCTGTCAGGTGAGCTAGAGGAGCCTGAAGAGGGGGAGGGCACCTCTTCCATTTCCAAATTTGACTAAAGGTGATCCCACTACAATTTATTGTTCATAATGGGAGCCAAAATAACCTGAAATGGCACTACAAGAGAAAAAGTCATTGGTGAGGGTCAAACCTATGACAATACTTTAAGTTTCATCACCAATGTTGCATATGGTGACAGTCCTTAAAATAGTGTTGTTGTAAGTCCATACATTAACAGTCCTTCAAGTTTTGTCACCAAAGCCAATTTTAATGAAATTTTTGGTGAAGGTTTTTAAAGGCCAATCACTAATTATCTCTTTGTTGAAACTTCTAGTTATGATATTTTATTGGCCCTCACAAATGCTATTTTTGGTTACTTTTGGTGATAGTAAAAAAAATGTTCGTCACAATTGATCATTACATGAGTTTTTTACAACACTATGTGGCCATTGCTTTGTTTTTTATCAAGAGATAATTATTTAAGACCATTGTTATGGAGTATTTTTCATTATGTGCCCAAGGCCATAGTGCTTAGAGTCAATCAATTTTTTAAGAAGTAATTATTGTGTATCATTCCCTCAAGTAATGCGAATATGTTTTTCCTATGAGTCAACACATGATTCATTTATGTTAGTTTATTAGCTCGAAAATTCCCTTTATTTAATACACAATCAAGCGATGTCAATTCTATTAATGAGAGAGACCTAACACTCCTCAACACTCCTGACACACCTCAATGTGCTTCAGCACACACTAACATTCCTTGGCACCTTGCATGTCTTGCAACAACTTTGTACCTAGAACATCTTACCATGAATAGAATTCCCAAGCACGTGTGTTCATGCCTTGTAGTCCCTAGAATCCCATGGAACGCCTTGGCATGCATTGACATACATTAGGACTTGACATGCATTGGAACCTATTATTAATGTGCCTGGTATGCCCCTTTTGAGAAAGGTAGAGTCTTGGCTTATTGTCCCTCTTATGTGTTCATTTCCTTGCATTTTAGCTTGGTTCTTCCTTTTTTTTCCTTAACACTCCTTGACACATGTTGGCACAACCTGGAACCCTATATATACTTGCATGTATTGGCATGCTTTGAAACTATTGGGCACATGTTATCACACATTGGAACTCCTTATCTCACTCTACCATTTCTTGGCATGAACTAGTATTCCCTAGGATTCCTTACCAATGCCTAAGATAACTTGTTACTCCCTCCTTCGCACACCCAGAAATCGTTAACACTCCCTAGCACACCCTCATATTCATTAATTTCCATGCATTTTTACCTAGTTCCCTCTTGTGTTTCCCTAGTACTCCCTAACACTCTTTGGCATGCATTGTCACTCTATGGCACACCTTAGTAATATTTGAGATATCTGCCACTCCATAGCATGCATGACACTCCTTGAAGCACATTGGAACTTCACACTTGGTAAGTATTAGCATGGATTAACATGACTTGGTATGATTTTGAATGTGCTATCATGGTTTGACATGGTTTAAGATTAAATTTATTTGAGATCAATTATTGTAAATTAGTAAATAAGTAATCGAGGAATATTTAGCACTTAGAATGCACTAACAGTTGACACTTTGCACATATTGGCACTTAGTGTTGGTGTGCCTAGCATGCCCATCTTGGAATTAATCAATCTTGGTTAATTATGATAATAAGTGAGATCTAATAGTCCTATACACTCCATATCATGCCTTGGAACTTGAAATGCAATGACACACACTAACATGTGTAGAAATTATATAAATAATGTGTTATACATCCGAGATTCTCTTGATCACACACTATTTGACTTCATGCACAATACATAATCTCTTCTACCATTGATCATTACTTGCGGAAATAAAATCAATTGCATGCACACATTAAAACCATAAAAAATCACACATATGAACACAATAATTTATGGGAAAGCTTAAAGCTGAAAACCCCCAACTATCTGTATAATATATTTCATAGAGATCATGTAACAATCATCATACAAATCTCCTCACAAGCTCTCAATACAATCTCCAATTGCTACACACTAATAAGGTCCGATCTAGAAAATCCCATGCACCGATCTCTGTCACCTGCTAGCCTACCTCTACTGCGCAATCACTGCTAAAGAATGGCTTTGAATGAACTTGAATGCGTCCAACCTTACTCATGCAATCGTCATTGGCATCTGCAACCACTGTGTGTTGCAATTCATGCAACACTATAGTCACAACTGATAGTCAACCTGCTCTTTCACCTACCTCTCCACTGGTCTCCACTGAAACTGTCCATGCACTATAGTTAACTGATGTATTATTTAGTTGATTAATGAGTTAATAATTAGTGAATTAATTAATAATTAATTCACACCACTCTCACTAATTGTATCAATAAGTTAAACTAGATACAAATAGCTCAACTATGTTTAGATTAGTTAAACTGAAAAAAACTCCATTAAATTCCTCAATCAACTCCACCAAACTCTGTCACATGAGTTCTAACTGAAGTATCCATGCAATAGCTCCACTTAACCCTCATGAATAGCGTAATTCCTTCTGTCAGCTCCCGTGCCACATCTGTGCACTTAACTAAAGTGCTCCAAGAGAATAAGATAATGTTTAGAGTCTAAATATTATTAAGAGCTAATAATATTTGACATATCTATTTTTAGACTGGCAATCTAAAAATAGATTCCACCTAATATGTCTAAAAATAGAAGTCCATATATTTTTTCCAACTTGACCAACCATCCACAAATAGCATCTTGCAACTCATAGAATATGATCGACATGTCTAAAAATAGACATAGTCTAAAAATAGACTTGCGCCAAAAATAGCCTACGGGCCCACTTAGTGAAGGCGACTCTTTTCACTAAGCTCATCACCTTGTTGCAATCTCAACAACATGCCTTGACACGTAGAAATATTCCCTGAAACATCTTAGCATTCCTACGATTCCCAATGACATATTGGCATGCCCTGGCACTCCCTAGTATGTGTTGGAACACCCTCGTACTCCCAGCTAGCATGCCCTAGTACTCCTTGGCATCCATTGACACACATTGACACTTGAAATGCACTGGCACTTGGCACATATTAGCACCTAGTGTTGGTGTGCCTAGCACACCCCTCTTGAAAAAGGTAAATTCCTTACTAATAAACCCTCTTATGTGTTCATTTCCTAGCATTTTAAGTTGGTTCTCCATTTTGTTTCCCTAACACTCCCTAGCATGCACTGGTACACCTTGACACCTAACACATATTGGAATCCCTTAGCACCTGACACATCTCAGCATGCCTTCACACTATATGACACATGTTAGCATGCCCTAACATTCCATAGCACACCCTGGCACTTCCTATCATGCATTAGCATTATGTAGCATGCCTTGTCACTCCCTCCTTGGCATGCATGAAACTCATTGGTGACACTCCCTAACACAAACTCTTATTAATTAATTTCCATTCATTTTGACTTGGTGCATGGAAATTAATTCACTCCCTAACACACTCCCTTATGTTTCATTGGCACTCCATAATACTCACTGACATGCATTAGATACTCTCTAACATACCTTGGCACTCCACGACACACCCTAACACTCTATAGCATGCGCCAGCCATGCCCCTCTTGAAAAAGGTAAAGTACTAACTTACGAAGCCTCTTATGTGTTCATTTACTTGAATTTTATAAAAAAAATTGTCTTTTTTTTTCGTAACACTCCCTCACACACATTGTCAGACCCTTTCAGGTCACACATTTTAGCATGCCTTAGCAAGTGACACGTATTGGAATCAATTAGAGCTATCTGGAATATATTAGCAACCCTGGCATTCCCTAACAAACCTTGGAACTTCCTAGAATTCCTTGGCATTGCATAGAGACACTAGCACTCCCTGACACACCATCTTATTTGTTAATTTCCATGAATTTTGATTGAGTTCTCCCTTGTGTTTCCTTGACACTCCATAACACTCCTTGACAACACCTTGGAACTCCTCAACATGCCCTACAACACTCTATAACATGCCCTAGCACTCCCTAACACACATTAGCACAATTTGGCATATGTTAGCACTTACAAGTCTTAGCATGTATTGCATGCATTGAGATGCCCTAGGATTATTCTTCGTGCATGTGGGATTATCACCAATGCACGTGAAAATTAGACAACCTCTTTGTGAGCCCAAATTGATATACTTGATGTAAATAAGTAAGGATATATGTGTAGATCAAAAGCATTGGAATGAAAATTATGGAGGTTGGAAGATTTAAAATTTTGTTGTCTATTAAACAAGGGAGATTTTTTAAGGTGTTTAAGGCATTTTGTAGGGTGTTGAATTCATATTAATTGTTGAATAGGATTAGCATCGCCTGCATTCAATTTTCACATTGATTCATGATGTGTTTGGTGGATTTTAAGGTGGTTGGTCTTGGGTGGAGTTTAGGGCAGATGAGGAAGTGTTCCAAAACAATATATATGGTGCAAGGGTTATGTTCTCTCACTTAAGAGAGACACTCCATAAAAACAACTTTTCAACTAGTAGGGCATTTGCTTTCAACTCGTAGGGATATTTTTCAACTAACAGGAAAGACGCTTCACCGGTCTAGTTTTTTCACTGTAGATACATCACGTAAGATCGCCATTACTCTAAACACATACTGTATCTGTTAAATTAATGAAATAATCCTCTTACGTGGATAGTGTTGCGGGCGACATGTTTGTTTCCTTCACTTTCGCGTTCATACTTTTTGTGATAGAATCTCCAATATGAGCTTCAACATATATAAATCGCAGTTCGATCTCTTTATCCAAGGCAAGCTACTTACAACCCTCATGGCTTCCTTTTAATCCTCCTGACCTTGCTCTTGAAGGAACCTAGTATTTGACTTTAGGATTCCTGATCCGATGATTAATTTGTAGTGTTTCAAGGGCATTAGATACATCCCTCGTGACCAGGTTGGGCTTCCTGACCTTCTAAATACAAGGAAAAACTTCAAGGCCATTAGATACATCCCTCAATTTTTTGATTCGAACTCATCTCCTGCGCTGAATGCTTTCTGTGGTCTTTCTTGACATTTCCTAGTGGATCCGCTAATTGTGAATCATTGTTTGTGTGTGTGTACTTGATCGCTCCCAGTCTAGCATGCTTGGTTGCACTTGGAACCTCTACCAGATCCCATCTTTGTCAATTGATGTGTTGTGTGCCATAAAATGAATAGGCCTTTATTTTCTTTTCGCCTCTCTATATGCAAACAATTGCCCACCTTCTCTAATGCTAGTTGTCTATGCTACTCAGTTTCCCACCTTCTTTAACACCAAATGTGTATGTTGAGCCACATGTTCACTTTCTAGAAGAAAACTATAAACTGCCCAGCTCCACCTTTGCTTTCTCTGCAGCCTCGCTGAACCTTTCGAATTTTAATCCTATTTATAATCACAATCATGCTCACAACTCAATATAGTAATAGGTTTCATGTTATCCATCAGTTTGGATACTGGGTTAACTTTTCGCATTTGGCCAAAACTAAGTTGCAACTACTCTGCTATTTAGTTCAGAATGTCTCATAGAAATGAAACCCCTTCTTGGAGAAATAGGTCGAATGATTCCAACCTACAAAAACAAACTTAGAGTTACATAATAATTTGAAAATTGCATTCTACAAATTTTGAACCATTTCCAGCTTTTGAGCTCTCACTTTGTAAAAAAAATCTTGAACATTCAATGCAGTTTTGATATTGCTCAATTCTATGTCAATCTACATTTATTGAAGTAGAATAATAGAAACAACTAGTGACTTTTACTTTCAATTCTATCCATATTTCACTTTTCTTCATAATTGTTATCAACTTGCAATTACAATATCTATTGCTTTAAACTTTAATTATTGTTGAAAATATTGTGAAACTGGTACTGAATTTCATAATTGATATATAATGATCAAGTATGACCTGATGAAATCAAGAACCAATATAGTGATGCATACATAATAAAAAAAATGGGATTGTTAAAGGATAAGTTTAAATCTACAAGAATTTGAATCTGGGGATGTTTTATTCTACACAGAAATAAAAAATTATAATTAAACATGAAGCTTAAGGTATATTATAATTCTATTATTATTATGTTCAGATGGGCTTCAAGTTTAACTATATTTCAGTCTTCCGAAGAAACCGAAAAAAATCATTGTTAATTCTAGAGGGTCAACCGACCAATCTGGATAATGTGATCATTAAAAATATTTCCTCAATAGGAAAATAAAAAATTCACACTAGGAAAATTCTAAATGGTGCTTAGATTTTTACGCCTTATGGTTATGCATTATTTCCTTAAGTAAATATGATGTCGTTGCATCCTTTCATGACTCATACTTTTTTTTGTGATTCACGCATTGTGAACTCCAACGTTTTTGTGAAATATTTTAGTTTTATCTCTAATTACAATACCAAACATATTTCTCTCTACATAATCAATTTTCCTTTAATTTTATGGCCCAACTCTTTTTTTTAGTTATTACTCATGCTTTGGTCATTTATTATGTAACGTGCCTTATAATATTTTCACTGCGCCGTTTGCTTCATTGGTCTGCTTAGCAACCAGATTCCATTCTAACCATGGTTTTGCCATAAAAATGGTTGGGACCTGATTTAACATTGCAAATGTTTACCAAATTGCAACTTTTACCAAAAATGAAAAAACAAAACTTTGTTATACTTAAAACTAAATGTGTTGCCGAAGATTACAAATTTTATGTCTATAATTTGTGAAATTTTTCCTCTAAAACAGTTTCAGATACAAATGAACGTATAGAATGCTCCCAACACCAACATCATCTCTTTCACAAAGTTATTTATTCTTGTTTAATCGAACGAAGGTCTCATGAAAAAGGCATTGTAAAAGGGTTGAATTTGACATCAGTAATGTCATCCTCGTTGTGGCTCTCATAAAAATAGGGCACTCAAAATACTAATGGATTCCAACTTATCCACCAGTTTGGCTACTGGGTTAAATTTTCTAATTTTCCCAAAACTAGGTTGCAACTGCTCTGTTTTTTAGGTCAACATGTCTCATAGAAATGAAACCCCTTGCTTGGAGCAATAGGTCAAAAAATTCCAAGATAGAAACAAAAAATTTAGAGTTACATCATAAGTTTGAAAGGGAGTTATACAAATTTGAACAATGCCAACTTATTGACTTCAACTAAAAATATTGAACATTCCATGCAGTTGTGATATTACTCAAATTTATTTCAATATTCATTTACTAAAGCAGAATGGTAGAAAGAAATAGTAACTTCTACTTTCAATTTTTTCCATATTTCTCTTTTCTTCATAACTTTTATCAACTTGTAAGTACAATATCTATTTCTTTAAAATTCTATGCTAGTGCAAGTGCATAATTACGTATAGTCACAGATAAAAACCAATCATTCATTCTTTCTTCATACCAATTTGGTACTCTCCTGTGAGAAATTCAATATAAATGTGCTATGTTTTGATACCCATGATTTTTCACTTGATAGTCAAACAGGAAAGTAATTCGACTTGCCTTTTTAGTATGCGATAATTTCATATAATAGATTTTGATTTCTTGTTGTCTGACTATAGTTAGGGTTGAACTTTATCCTTCATGGCCTTAAATATGTGTAATTTCATTGTTTTTCAAGGTATGTGTTTGAATTTTATACTGATTTTTTATATGCCAACTATTCCTAATTTATGTTTTAAGTATTTACTACTTGCATGAAAAGGGCCATTCATTGATGCCTAATATATCATTTCCTTGCCCCTTGTTCATATTACAAGACCATACTAGTATTTTGTCGATAATAAATCCATGCAAGAGATCTTCCTACCATTGTGTGAAATTTGGGCTACATATTGTTTATTATACTTTTTCTGTTGTACCAAATTTACAATGTTTGTCCTTATATGGTTTCAAGGGACGGATGAATTCCACTCAATTATACAAAATATTAACCTCAAAGTTTCCTTAGCTTTAATTATTGTCAAAAATGTTGTGAAATTGATACTGAATTTCATACTTATTATATAATGATCGAGCATGACTTGATGAAATAAAAATCCGATATAGTGATGCATGCATACTAACAAATTTGGCATTATTCAAGGAAAATTTTAAATCTACAACAATTTGAATATGGAATGTTTTATTATGCATAAAAATTAAAAATTTAGAATTAAGCTTGTAGTTGAACGTCTATTATATTTCTATTCTTAATCCTTTCATATGGGTTTCAAGTTTAACTAGGTTGGGCGCTTCCCAACAAACCCAAAAATATCATTGTTGATTTTGGAGGGTCAACCAGCCAATTTGGCTAATGTGGTCATTCAGAATATTGGCTGAAGAGGAAAATAAAAAGTTCACACTAGGAAAATTGTAAATGGTGCTTATATTTTTACACCTCGTGCTTATGCATTCTTTCCTTAAGTAAATTTGATGTGGTTCTATCCTTTGGAAAATTGGAAAACAAACTACAGATTTATGAATAATTTTACACATCATCAGCAACAAATGGGTTACTTCAATTTTTTTCCTTGTAGAATAAACAAGGGATTGTTAGCTATATAGAGGTGCTAGTCTACAATGAAACATCTCATGTCATGAACAATTTTATTTTATTAAATCCATGAAAAATAAACAATGATCATACTTCTTTTGTTATAGAAAACTGTGAATGATTATGTTGTGAGCAATTGGAGTTTATTAAATTAATGAAAAATAAAGAATGATCATACTTCTTTTGTTATAGAAAACTACAAATTATTATGTTGTCTATTGATGTTCATTCTAAAATAAAATTATTGATTGTTAAGGGAAAAGCCACCCTAAGGTCTAGGTTGAGGGACCTAATAGAGAGGATTTCATATCATCACAAGAAGCACTCTAATTATCATTTTTAATGCTTGAACTAGAAAAATAATGATAGACGACCTTACCCATTTGTCCTACGTTTAGGGTCGATCCCGTAGTGTGAAAACCCTCTATTACTCCTCGTGCTTCAGAACCTGCAAATCAATCAATACAAATCACACAAACTAGTTGCACAACATATATGTCCTAGATATCAGCATGTTAGCATATATTATCTCATAAAAATAACATGAAATAAACCATTATAAGATCATTCAACATGTATAGGAGACATACAACCCAAAGACATCAGGAACAGGACAGAGATTCTTTCATTGATAATATGTAAATAGAAAGTGGAGAAATCACCTGAGATCTGCCACGGATCCAAGCAAAACCATCCTCTGAATCCGTACAGACCTAGCCTCACAAATATTCTTCCATAAAGGGTGCACAAAGGATGTCACATAATGTGGGGTGAACATCACAAGGAAACACAATTTTCCTGAACTTGGGAAGTGCAGGAGGCACAGGTAAATATCATACTTGATCAAGGCTATAACAGGCTATAATATCAATAGAATTATCTTTATCCTCCCTTAGGCCATTCCCTTGAGGCGTATTTATACTTCCTCAAATTATTTTTTTCAGTTGGGGAACAATTAGGCCACGGGCTGGGGTAGTTAAGTTACAGGAAAAACCCGTAAACCCCACCTCATTAATAGGGATTTTATATATTTTATAATATTTTAAATAGCATACGTGGGTCAGTTATGGATGACCCTGTGTCTGTACGTAGAAAAAAACTGGGTAGAGTTGCGTATGGATTTTAAGATATCATTTTTTAAGAAGTGTGATCAAGTCTGAATCGAAGGGCTGCCCAAGGCCAATGCATAAGTCATAAAGTATATAGAGGTGATAAATGATGCTATAATATATGCCCCCTAATATATGAAGTCATAATGGGTACATGATGGCTGAAATGTATTATGTGCATAAGAAAGAATCTTGCGAGGGTTAGAGAGGACTTCACCAGGTTTCAGCCTGCCAAAAAATAGTGATAGAAATCAGAAAGATAGCTCATGTTTGAGGTGAGCATACCCATGCTCATCTAAAGAAAAGCATGTCCACATATCAATTATGGAGTATATCCAATATGTATACAAGTATAACTGGAATGTAAAGTACATAGTGAATCATCTGATCACTGCCCAGAAGTACAAGTCAAAATCATGTCCAAGTATCACATATAAAAGACTGATCAATGATGTTGAAAATATATCTAATCACTAAAGTTATGACTGAATCTCCAAGTACCAAATCATAAGTGGTGGAAAAAATGGTATTGTACGCAACTCGGGTGCCAACATATATTATGCTGTTGTAATGAATTGAAACATATAAGGGTGGATGGTGTCACTGGCAGAAAACTGAAGGAGCTATTAAAGTGAACCTAAACATGTTGATGCAAAATCGAGGTCTTCACCGATCACCATGGCACAATTCTACACAATGGGAAAAAATGAGCTTAGTTCAACCATGTGAGAAACATTTTGATTATCGTTCATTGATGTATATCATGAACAAACATGAGACAACTCACTGAAAATTATGATGAGAGTCAAGGTGCCCCAGTAAAATCTAAAAAGTATGAATAAATGAGTTGAAGTCGAACACTTGAGAGAACATATCAATCAGGAGACATTGATGTATTCTCATCGTCGATAGCGAAGGAGTCTGCTACTCATGACTACAAACCCTAAGGTACTGACAAAAGGACTCTAGACCTTATTCCCAAAGCAATGAGTCAGATTCGATGGGAAAATATCTTCTATAATAAGGCATTCAAGCATCCCACATCAGTCCAGCATGAGTGTGAATCTACCAATCAAGATACGTTCATGTATTCTCACTATCGATAGCGAAGGAATCTACCACTGATGACTGCAAACCCTAAGGCACTAAAAAAATGACTCTAGAAATTATTCTTAGAGGAATGAGTCGGAGTAAATGGGAAAGGAGTTGTTGCAAGGAAGGAATTAAGGCATCCCACATTAGTCAAGTGCGAGTGTAACGCGCAGGCCAAAATTTGGAAGGAAATAGACGAAGCAAAGTGAAGTAACCAACCCGAAGTATGTTTCCACCATGCACAAAATGTAGCTAGCAGATGGAAAAAACCCTCTGAACCAACCAATAATGAAATTTGACAAAGAGGCGAGGAATCCACCGATAGGGTCAAATGGAAACCAAGGCATTTCATGAACCCCATGTGTGATAATGTAAGTTGAATTCGAACACAAGGGAAACCACTCAGTCAAAGACCCATGGTGTTGATCAAATGCTGAGCACAAGGTCACCTATCAATTATGTAAATAGGGCCAGGGTGCGGCTCTAGGTTTACTCTCAGAGAAATTTATCGAAGTCAATAAGAGACAAACCCATTGGAAATAATTCAATGGAGACCTTCTCAAACTAGCACGAGCAAACGAAAAAATAGTTGATGTGATAGAACAAGATTCTAACAGGCTAGAGTGGCCAACTGAAAAATGAGTCAAGAGACACCACAGAAAGGCCGACTCTAGTTAACTTCCCTTGAACAAAACCATGACTTATTTTGAATATGCAACATATGATAACTTTGTATAATTTTTTCATGCAGGAGGCATGATTGGAAGAGATAACCAATCGGAGGAGTACTGACTCGATAAAAAGGTTATGGCTTCTCCTAAGTCAAAAAATAAAACCACCCAAATGGAAAAAGACAACATTTTTTGTGCTTTGTTTAAGGGCGACACAACTGACTCTTTAGCTACTATCAAATATGGAAGTAATTTCTCGCTTCCGCTCTTTTTGGAATATTTAACTTTTTTGTCTTTTTCGTATTTGAAAGCCTGAAAAAAGAATAAAAGAATGCATATAATACAATGGATAGAACGAGTGTCAGTAAATAGATGCACTAGTTCTTGGGATAGAAACAATCCTACTCTCAATGCAAGGTGGCGAAAAATGGTAAGTGACACTCAGAGGAATGTTCCATCCATGGGTAAAGGTGTCAAGTTGCGAAGGCTAAGTGAATGCATGGTTGACTTTGTAGAAAGAAATGGTCAAAAAATGTCTTAAAAACGAGTCCAAATGAAGCTGTCTAAAGGCCAAGATATACAAATGGTCAGTATGCAATGCATCAATACAACTTAATAACAAAATGGGATCCTCTAAGGTATATGGCTATAGTAAAAATAGCGAATAAGAATAAGAATGAAGATTCAAAGCATAAGTCATGACGTAACTAAAGAGGACTCGAGAGCCTACGCAAATTGCAGCATGGGCAAAAAATGATAGCAAGGAACTAACTAAAAATCGCATGTAAAGGATGGCTCTACCATCATATCATGATTTAAAAATTGCCAAGTGAAATTGGTTTATAGTCATAATACGATGGGGTCGAGTTGACCCTATGGCAAGATTTCATAATGGAGACTAGTATGCATAAGTGTAATGGAAAGTGAATTCCCTAACCTATATGCCATCTCAAAATAAAATACCTACCATGACAGGTCAATAGCCATGGATCTGAAGAAAAAATGAAATCATCTTGAAATCTGCAGAATGGACCTGAAAATAACTTATCCCAACACTTACAAGAAAAAAGGTTAAATAGTCATGAACAAATGCAAAAAATAAACACAAAAGAAATTCATGAATTTTTTTTTTAAATTCTGGGCATAAATAGGCCTTTTGGATTCACATTTGGTCGTTTTAGCTGTGAAGAAATTGAGAAAGTGCTCTGGAGAAAAAAATCGCTTTCTTGCAAACAGAGTAATCGTCCATTGAATTGATCCAAATCAATCAAGTAAGCCTCATACTCAGCTCATTCGTTAATTTTTTTATCATTTCAAGCAATTTTTGGGGAATTTCGCCATAGAAATATATATATATATATATATATATATATATATATATATATATATATATATATATATATATATATATATATATATATATATATATATATTAATAAAACCCTCTATGTATAAACAGGTTCGTCATGAGGAACTCATGTATAGATGTGACTATGTCCGAATGGCCTCGCATATGAGTAGAAAGAAAATTTAAAATTTATTTCTAAATGGATTTTTTATCAAATAATGAAGAATGACTATCAGATAGAGGGAAAGAGAGAATATCACAATTGATAATGAGGTTATGCAAGATCAAGCATCCTTGGATATTCTCCACGGATGTGGATTATTAAAATTCTTCAAAATGTCAAATATGAAAACTAACACAATATTTCTCGAGATTTTAGTGAATTATTGGGATCTGGATGAAGATTGTCTCATGATGGATCAAATTCCACTTAGGATTGAATTCAAAGACATCTATTTCATAACTGGACTCTCTCAAAGAGGGGAACCGCTAAATCTGCAAGGAAAGCCCACAGGAGGGTTAAATGTCGAGGACTAAATTAAAATTTACTGTGCTGAGGGTACTAAGGTGGGGACACATATCCCAATTAGAGATGTGCGAGATCTGCACATGAGGATTCTTCTTTTCACCACTGTGAGGGTAGCTAGATCATCTTCCTTACACCAAGATTCATGATGAAGCATGATTCTTGCAGTGGATTGCTTGACCATGCTATATGATTGGTGCACACCCTTATTGGAAAATTTGAAGAAACAAATGACTTCAATCCGAAAAAGTAAAAAAAATAATTTTGGGTATGGTACCATTCCCTGCACATTCTTCTTTGAGAGAGCTATAGGGTTTCACCCCAAGATAATATCTACCATTAGCAACCCTCATGATCCATGAATATCTAGGTGGGAAGATCTGATGAAGAGACTGGGGGGTTGTGAGGTCCCCCAGACTACCTAGGATGATGAGTTCTTCCTTTGTTGAGAAGAAAAATTCATCTCAGTAGAGGACTATCCCTATGTTGGGATGGATTTCAAAGTAGATCTAGATTTGGTCCTTCCACTCAATGCAGCATGGGGAGCAATCGACAATATTGCACAATGATTTTTTGATTATATGATTTTATTTTATTTTTTCAAATTATATCAAAATGAAAAAATATTTTTGTTTAGGACAATATGACTTAAAAAATTTATGGATCATAATGCAGACATGGGACCAGTGAGACCTAAGGTTTTCCCAAGATATAGGCATCATGGAAGTGAAGATAAGGATGTTGTAGAAAACCCAGGGAGAACCCTCCATGTTATACAGAGAAACTTGGAGAGTTTGACTCACCAAGTCCCTATGGCTACCATAAAGGATCTCCCATAGGTTATACTGGGATGAGTGGTTGGAGTACCACGTGATTGGGTATGTCTATTCTACCGTATGGTGACAGCTATAGTGTTCTTCCAAAACACCTATCCTGGGCAAGATCCACATGGTTAGATTTTATTTGATCGGATGATTGTAATATTTTTTATGATGAACATGACCAGGCTTAAGCCCTAATTTTGTAGGACATGATTGTCCGATTTTTGTATATTTTTAACACACTCTGATATATATATATATATATATATATACAATGATTTTATATGATATGATTGTCCCAAATGTACAATGATGAATGATGTTTTTGATATATTTAAAGTCTTGAATTATTAATATGCCAATCGATTGCTTGATTAGCTAACAATTCTGCAAACCAACTATTTGAATGAGGAATGTGAATGAGTGTAACATATTGAAATGAATGTTTTAACAAACGCACTCTCAGAAATAATCGATGTAAAAATGGGTCTCTGACAGGATATGTGTTATTTAATTGTGAAACCACCAGTTTCGAATCCATGTATACTACTAACAAATCAACACCAAGAGATGTTGTTTCCAATAGTAGGTTGACCACTGCAGTGTACTTTTCCACATTGTTCGAAGTAGGACCAATACATACACCCCTTGAGACTAGAAACTAATTGGATGGATAGTAAATTATCCAAGCCCCGGAAGCAAGATTCTAGGTATGTCTACTAGCACCATCAACAAAGCCAAAATGACTCATCTCATCCAAAACGCCTGCCAAAGTAGAACAAAATCATCAAATTCACATCTAAAATTGATAACAAATATGTAAAAAAAATACAATATATACAAAAAAAGAAAATGCTAGGCGAAAGCATAGGCATAATACTTCTTTATATAGAGGCCATTTCTGGGCTTCACAAGCTTGTTTCTGCCAAAATCAACCAATGAATAAGCTCCCTTTTTTAGGACCGTTTTAACAATAAAAGGGCCATACCACCTGGATTTGACCTTTCTTTCCCCCAAGGCATCCTTGTCTTGGGAATAAACCAAAAAAATTTCACCTTCAGAGAAACTCCTAGGTTTGACCACCTTATCGTACTAAACCTTCACTCGTTTCTTATGAGCCTCGTTCATTGTAGATGCATCTCGGCGCTACTCATTGAGATTTTCTAGATGGAAAAGGTGTTCTTAGATACTATAAGTGTCAGGAAGAAGCTCAACTGCCATCTTAGGGGAAGGAATTTCACATTCTATAAGAAATATTGATTCCAACCCATAAACTAGTTTGAACAAAGTTAATCCAGTTGCAGTCTTCACAGACATACAGTATGCCCAAAGTGCAGGATACAACATGAAGTGCCAATTGAATCTAGATTTATCAATTTTTATTTGAAGGATAACTTTGAAGGACTTGTTTACGGCTTCAACCTGCCCATTGGCATAAGGATAATACATAGATGAATGCTCCTACCGAAAACCCAACTTGAGAGCCATTTCAACCATCATAATGCTCTAAAAATGACTACCATGGTCAGTGAAAATATCCTTGGGGATACCAAAGTGCGAAATGACTTGGTTCAACAGAAACACAGCTGTTGTTTCACCATCATTCGCAAAAGTAAGCATAGCCTCAGCCCACTTTGTAAAGTAGTCTACTGCTACAATAATGTACTTATGACCATTTTCTGAAGGTGGGTTAAAAGTAGTATAATCTATACCCCACTTTGTGAATGGAATGAAAGTGACAATAGGAAAGAGCGAAGCTGGATGAGCACACATATTTTGAGTATAGACTTGACAAGCATGACAATTTTTGACCGCCTCAACACAATTTTTGAAAATCGAGGGAAAAAGATATCCTACACGCAAAATATTTTGAGTTTTAGCAAGCCTAGATAAATGACCACCACAAGCTCTGGTGTGGCAATAATTCAACACAACCTCAGCTTCTTCGAGATTCAAGCAACATCTAAGGATCGAATCAACCCCGCAATGATAGAGAGTGTCACTGATAATAAGATAACTTTTTGCTAAGTTACACAACTTTCGATGCTCACCTTTCGAAAAATCTAAGGGAAACTTCGAAGTCTAGAGATAAACAATGAGATCTCCATACCAAGGGTCCTGTGAAGAAATGAGGAAAATATGTTCATCAAGGAAAGACTCTTCATAAACAATCTCTTCTCCACAGGGAAACTCATAGATCAGCTCCGCAAATACCAAATATTTCTTGGCTTTGGTAAACATGAATTCAAGATCAAACTCTTGCAAAATGTCAATCAATTGATTGTATTTTCCCCCAATCACTCGCCTACTGAGAACAAATTGAAATGGATTAATTGCTGCCAAAACATAATTTTTGTGAACAAGGATATAATTCCTGAGCTGTTGGACAACAAGGACGGCTTCCAAAGCTAATTTCTCAATTGGAGAATACCGGAGCTCAGGACTGACCAAGCCTCAACTAAGGTAGTACACAACATGCTCACAAAGAGCATCATATTCTTGAACCAAAACCAAACCAAAAGTAGAATCTACTGCAGCGAGATATAAAAGTAAGTCTCTGCTATAATTAGATGGACTCAATAACGGAGCAGAGGTCAATGCCTTTTTCAAACCATCGAATGAAAGTTGAGAAAGTAATCCCAAAAGAATGGAACTCCTTTCTTTAACAACCTTTTAAATCCTTTCGTCACCTCGATATCATTAATGATAAATCTCCTTAAGAAATTGGCTTTCCCTTGTAGACTTTGAAGGTAACGAATAGAAGACGAGGGAGGTAACTGAAGTATTTCCTCAACCTTGAAGGGATCTACCTGAATCCCTTCCTTAGACATGATGAATCCCAACAAACAACTGTATGTGACGGCGAAAATGCAATTATTAGGGTTCAACTGAATTTTCTAATAATGACACCATTCAAAATCTTGTCGAAGGTGTGAAGGATGATCAATTCTCTTTCAAGAACGAGTAGCTAAATCATCCAAATATGCTTCGATAATATTCTTGATGTCGTGTAAGGCATAAGACATGGCTCGCTAGAAAGTAGCTCCAACTTTTTTAAGGCCAAACTGCATATTTTTGTATGAAAATTTACCCCAGGGAAAAATAAAAGAAGTCTTATGCTGATCTTCAGGACAGATACTAATTTGATTGTATCCCAAGAAAGTGTCCATGAAGGAGAAAATATCATTCACTGCACACTCATCAATAATATAATCAATAAAAGGTGTGGGGTAATTATCTTTTGGACATGCCCTATTCAAATCCCTGAAATCAATGCAAACCCAGATCATTCCTTGTTTCTTGTCCACATGCACTGGATTCGAAACCCACTCAGTTAATGGAACGGGGTATATGAAACCCACCTTTAGTAGCTTCTAAACCTTAGCCTTGATAGTTGCTGCCTTCCTAGGGTTGATCAGATGAAGCTTCTATCGTATAGGCTTAAAATGTTCGTAAGTCTTGATCTCATGTTGGAAAGTAGATGAATCTATTATAGGCATTTCCTCATAATACCAAGCGAACACATCCCTAAATTCTCTAAAGAGATTGGTGTAAGTCTGAATCTCTTCAGGGGAACATTCAACTCCAATGAAGACATTCTCTATAATTTTGGGATCTCTAGAGATGTTCATCGGGGTAGTTGTAGAAATGACAACCATGTTCCCTTCAGTAAGAATCGGTGTTGGAGCTAAGGTGTTCAAGACTGGGTGAACAGTACTAGAAGACTGAGGGCTAGACAATCTTGTTTCAACTTCTCACAAGCCTGGTAGAAAATACGACCGATGATGAAAATTATCCCACACTCTTTCTACACCATTCATTGCTTCAAGGATATCCTCTTCAGATGGATGAGTCGTATGAAGGAATTCCTAAGCAAAAGATGAAATAAGAGTCCAAGCTAGAGCCACATCTCCATCCAACTCCTCTAATGAAAGTTGAAAGAAATCTCTTCGACTGTAGCAACCTTGGAGGATGCGATAGAACGAATATGAACCAAATGAGGTGGAATATAAAAATTACCCATCAACGATGTATACATTCAAACACCCAAATTCTCAACAAGTTTATTGGTATCATTCATGAAGGCTACAGTAGAGTCAGTAGGCGCATTTGGATCTATAGGAGAACAGTGCATTTGGTCAACATTGATAATTCTCTCATCCTGGGGAAAACATAAGATGTGAAATAATGATGAAGCGATAACATCCATCTCATAAATCCAATTCCGCCCCAATAGAAGGTTGTATTCTAAATTTTCATTAAGTATCTCAACCTCAATATTGAAAGTTTTACCCCTAACACAGATGGGTAAAGCTGGAACAATGGCATGTGGCCTATGAGAATGACTATCAAATTTCATAAGAAGAGTAGGTGAAGGGACAATTGAAGGATATCCAGTAGCCTTCTAACATGAGATAAACATAACACACGTGGAAGCACTGTCATCGACCACTGTTCAAAAAATATTGATCTTTCTATATGTAGACTTAATCTGAAAAGCCATATGATGAGGAAATCTCTTCTTAAAATTAGACATGTCAAATGTGATCATAAGAGAGTTTTTTGGATCAAAAGCCCCAAACACAGTGACAAATTAAATCCTTTGTGTTGGGTATGACTGGAGTACCTCTAACGCAAACATGTAACAAGGAATTTGAGCTAGATCTTATACAATGGAGTAGTTCTTGGCAGCCTTGACATTAGGGTTGCTTGTTGTATGCTTTGTAGACCCTTTTGGCATTTGAGGTATAGGATGAACTGTAGGCATCTCCTCAGAATTACTAGGAGCACCCTTAGCTTTTGAAGACTCAGCCTCACCATAATCATGAGATCTCGTAGTGATATCAGCGTGAGCACTCATCATATATACATTTGAGTACTTTTTCCCTTCCTGGTTGGCCCCCATGGGGGCTCCATTATTAGAATTCGTGCTAGTAAGCAACTTATTCCCCTGGGGAAAAGGGTTTGTCAGTATAGCCTGGGAATTAGAGGAGCCCTGCTAAGCTAACAAGCGATGATAATCCTAAATTTTCGGGCAGAGGTGAGTAAGATGGTCTCTGGTGCATATCTTGCATGGAAACTCAGCCTTCTTCTTATTTTCTCTCTTACCCTCTCCAACACTATCCTTGGATCTGTTCGCATGTCCCTTCCCATCTGTATCATTCTTCTTGTTATTCCATTCCTTCTTCTTCCCATCGGATTGTTGATTTCCTTTGGGGTTAGAAGTTTAAACAACATTAATATTCAAGGGCTGAGAAGGAGTCGACACTGATGGCTTAGCTTGACCAGAAGGATCATATTGTAAAGACAAATGCTGCAATTGATTTAGCAAGTTAGTCATGCCACTATCAATAGAGTCCCATTGGCATGAGGACCTAGCTTCATTTTGGCTAAATCTAGCTTGGAATGAGGAGCATCCGGAAAAATCTTATTAAGGATCCCAAACTAATAATAGATCATTTCTAACTGCTGAGCCCTAAAGATATTCTGTTCCTCAGAAAATACCCCAGAAAGGGATACATCCTTCGATATTTCTAGCTGTAAGGATTTAAGAAAGCATTTGAGAAGGAATTCATTGGGAATCTGGGTTTTGATAAGCCTCTTCCATCTCCTCCATTCATGACTATGATCAAAAATGTGTGTTGCCTTGTCCTGCTGGAAATTAGCCAGGAGATCAGTCCCGACATCATAATGAATAAGCAACTGGAAATGGTTCAAAAACATAGTATCCAACTCGCCAAAAGTAGAAAAACTTCCCCCTCTCAGCTCAATGTACCATTTTTCAGTGTTCCTAGTTAGGGTGTGTTGAAATAGCCTCAACCTAATTGAATCACCATTAAGGGACTTCAACAAACACCATAAGTGGAAATTGGAAACATGGTCAGTCAGATCCTCATCGGTCTTCCCTACAAATTTTGGAATATCTGAGGTAATTTTAGTAGGGACAGGAGGCCAACCTAGACTATATCGAATAGGATCATTTGTCAATTTCAATAGATCTGGAAAGCTTAAATTTTCCAGGAAAGGTAAGCGCGCAGGAGATTCAAAATTCCATCCCCTAAAGGAAGGATTCTGAGCATTTTGAAGAGAATATCTTAAATTTTTTGAGCCACCAAGTTTCCAGAGATTTTTCATATAAAATTCTGAGCCAAAAGAGAAATATTCTGGCCCAAAATAATTTGTAGAAGGACCTCCTCCCATCTTAGGATTACCATAAACAGGGATATTCCCTCCAATATAAGTCTTAAATGAATAAGAAACCCCTTGGTAAGGGTTCCCAATGTTGGCGAATGGAGAGAAACCCTGAGAAGCTCCTACATAAGGGAAAGTTACATTCCCTTGCGGACCAGAGAAAAACTGATTCACAACTCCCAACCCTGTAAAAGCATGGTTCCAGCCTAAAAGGGCATTAGAGCTTTGACGTCCGAGGAAAGGATTTAAAACTTGACTTTGAGAGGTGAAAGGAAAATATCCTAAGGAAGGGTTCAAATGAGGAATATGACCACTTTTTAAGGGGAAACCTTAAAAATAAGATGACCCACTAGCCATAGAAGGCATAGGCATGGAGACAACAAAAGCAACAATGAAGGGAACATAATGAATTTCACTAGATGGCATTCCAAAATAAAAGGGACCAGAATGGGAAGAAAATTCTTGAGTACCCCTAATTGAAGATGGAATAGAGGCAGAGCCAAAAATAGAAGGGTTGGGATTGTTAGTCAAAATATAAATAGTACCCCCCTTCAATTGAAAGAGGAGTATGCACACTAGCAGTGCTCATAGCCGAAGTTGTATTCCTAGTCATGGCCATCGAAAGAAAGGGATATGGATGGGGGCTAGATAGTCTCTGAGATGCAAGTCCAATGGAGAAAAGAAAATCTGGAAACCTGGCGGGAATAGGAGAGGAAGGAGTACCTAGAGGTCCAATAACCTCTTCAACTTCAACTTCTTCTGTTGGAAACAAGACTCTAGAGATGAGTTGAGTACTTCTCTCTATAATACCACTAGTACTAGGACCACCCGCATAAAAAACAACCCCAATTGGATGATTTCTCTCAGATGCGTTCGAAACTACTGGATGTAAATCACTCGTACAATTTCTCCCATGCCTTCTTGAAGAAGTCTCAACACTCGTAGGATAAATCACGCAAAGCCTCCTCGATTGACGAGACGATCGGTCAGCCACTTTCAATAATTATGAGATTAATTAGAATCAAAAAAATTAAGAAGCTATGTAAATCTAGGAGCAAAGAGAACACTCTATCAAAAGTCCCTAAGATAAAAAAATCAAGTGACATTCATGTATTTCCGCTCCGGGTGATTAGGACTGGACACCAAAATACAAGAAAGCGAATAAAAAGACCTTCCAAAAATAGTCTGAGGTAATTATACCCTAGTCCTATTAGCGAAGGTAAAAGAAACAGTTACAATGACTTCCTGACAAAAGCCTTTGCCGATGCAAGTACCTGAGCTCCGCAAGGACATCATCCAGAAGTACTAATGAAAGTGATAAAACATTTGGCTCTAGTACCACAGGTATTCTGCCCCCCCCCCCCTTGCAGTCACATGTGTGATACCTAGGAAAGGAAACTAAGGGCACGAATCTGTATCAGCAGCGAGACGGAATGGTCTTAGGTCAAGATTCAACAAATACGAGAGGGGGTATCTCTCTTCTTTGCCCTCACTATCCCTCGTGATTAACTCTCTGGAGGTAGAGCTTTCTCGGTCCACTTAACATAGTTGGATTTCACTCATTAAACAACTTTATACGTTTGAAATTTTTCATTGGTCTTGGAGAGTTAACTCTGCACTCACCTATTCCAATGCCCTAATACCTAGACTATTTTGTGTATAATGAATGACAACGCAAAAAAATCTAGTTCATTTTAGTTAATCGCTTCATTTTAAATAGTTTTTACTTAAGTCACGGGTAGATGGAGATGCAACTTATGATGTTTTCGACACAAAAAGAGAAATCAATAGAAAACCTACTACATGAATATGCAACTTTTTCCTTTCGATGAAAATATATTTGGACTTGGGTTCTATGAAGCAACTAATAAAAAAAAAGACTTCTTTTTTATTTTCAATTATCACTCTTCACACACTTTAAAAACTATAAAAAATACTAGATTCTTAATGGTGCAACTAATTCAAAAAATACCAATGAAAGATGCAAATGCTAGGACTACTCACTAAGGGAAGCAAAAGAGAGTTTCTAAATAAGATTGGTCTGATCACTTTTACAGAAAATCAGTGACAAGCCCCAGCAAGAACTTATTTTCACACGACAATGCCAAAACAAACTTGATATAAAAGAGAGAAATCCAAACAAGGACTCCTTTTGAAACCAAGTAATTGAACCAACAACGAGAAACTAGAAAGTTTCTCCAAAATGGATGAAAACCGTGAAAATATAACCAAAGAAAAATAAATAGAAAACAAAGGTGTTTTTTTGGCTTTTCACTTTTTAAGGAAACAAGAAAATTTCAATGAGACAAGCACAAAACTACCAAAGGTCTTAAACCAAGAAAATGAGCCAAGAAAGCAACTTCCGATTGCACAAGCCAACTATTCCACTTTTGTAGCAGGACTGAAATAAACAAAGAGATGTAAGGGACTCAAGAAACTAATTCAAAATAGTAGTACGAACTTCCAGCAAAGAAAAACATCAGAAAACTGACAAACCAAAAAAGTGAAGCAATGCATAAGGAAAACATGAGAAAAGTGAAAAAGGTTCACTGTTCTGAAAGGTCAGAACAACCAATAACTTCAGAAAGAAGTCTTGGTGCTACATCCACAACTGAAACTTCACCAAATAGGTAAAACTCTAGAATGACTAGGTATTCACTTGAAAAGGAGAGAAGCTAACATACAGCCAAAAGAATCACAGTCCAGACACATAAGAGGTTTCACAGGGATGACCAAAAACATGCAGGAAAGATTTACAGGGTCCCAAAATTCAAATTTTCAAAATTTACTGGGCATACGTGGATCCACTTTGTGAAACACACGTGTATACAAGACTGTACCAAAATAAGCATGCGTATACATGGGTCCCTTTGGAAGAAGCAACAGGTATACACGACTGTGTACACACTAGGTAGCATATAGAAAATGCATTAAAGAAAAAAGAAAAACCTAGGCCTGATCCAGAAGATCAGGACTTCTACTTGGATGGGAAAATAACCTACTAGAGTGAAAAAGTAATGAAAATCTCAGGGAACCCACAAGACAGATAAAAACAATCCAAACTAGGAATTACACAAATGTAATCCCCAATGGATTCACCAGTTCTGTTACGGGAAAAGATACCCTAAGGTATAGGTTGAGGGACCTAACAGAGAAGATAGCATATCATCAGAAGAAGCACTCTAATTATCAGTTTTATTGCTTGACCTAGAAAACTAAGGATAGACAACCTTACCCATTTTTCCTATGTTTGGGGTCGATCCCGCAGGGTGCAAACCCTCTACTACACCTCGTGCTTCAGAACCTGCAAATCAATCAAGACAAAACACACAAACTAGTTTCATAGCACATATGTCCTTGATTTCAGCATGTTAGCATATATAATCTCATAAAAATAACATGAAATAAACCATTATAAGATAATTCAACAAGTATAGGAAACTGTTACACAGTAATTTTTCATCGTCCCTGCAATCCCCATCTCGCATATTGGAGGGTAATTTTTGTGACTAATTAGAAGTGTCATGCCTTGCAAATACCATCATTGCATCCCTTGCCATGAGTACAACATTCCCTCTGTTGACCATTTCTTGAGCAGACCACTAAAAACACCTATTTTTTCCTTGGCGCTGGTAGCCTGTTATGCCCTCGCGCCAATGAGTAAAATTAACACTGAGCCCCCGCCATTTGGTGCTCTGTCTCAGTGAGTTGCCCACGCCAATCTATTTATGGAATTTTTTTTTAAAATAGAGGCGAAGTTTCGATCACAACAACTTTGTGGATGAGTCATAGGGAGTGGTTCGATTGAATAACCACGACCTTCCTCCTTTGGCCTCTTGTTTCCAACTTATGGGGAAACCTCCCAAGCGATAAGGCCTCCCTTTCACTATTGTAGGGATCCCAACCTCCTCCTCTCCTCTATAAATATAGCCATCTTCGATTGATGTGCTAGTTGAACATGTTCTAGTTGAATAGATAGTTGAAAAAGTTAGCATAGAGAGGGAGAAATCATAGCTTCAAGAGAATAGTGCAGAGTGTGATTATTTGTGTGTGTTGAGAACATAGTGAGATCTTGGACCTTTGTTCATGAGGGTGTGGCAAACGTGCTTGGATACAGACCTGCCGAAGGAGAGCCTCAACATCAAGGCTTGGTTGTAAACTCCCCTTATCTTTGTCATAATAAAATGCATTTGATGTTTATCTTCCACTCTTGTTTACAATGTTAATGAGATTTCTAGCATTCCTTGATCAGTTAGATAGGTTGTAATTGTTTTATGTTTGTCTTGGTTTTACGCTTGTCGTGTTGTCTTGGATGTCTGCACAAGTAATCGAACGTTGGTAGAAGCGTGTATCGAGATGGAGAAGAGTGACGGATCAATAGGCTTCGACGAAAGAATACAACATAGCATCAGAACGAGGTAGGTCATCTTCCTTGCTCCTAATTTCATTTACAATCTAGGAAGGTAGATGTTAATATGTTCCCGTAGTTGCTAGACCCACCCTAGGGCTAGAGGGATTGCCTCTGTCCGCAGAGGGGATTTACCTGGACAAAAAATTAGCGACTCCACTGGGGAGTTTCCTTTGATTTTTTCACTCTTTGAGGTCTTAGTCATTCAATGGATTTAGTCGAAGGAACATTTCCTGTTTGTTCCTATATTTTTCATCAATTACGATCTTTTAGCTTTTGCTTAAAGTGGTGAGTTTGGTCTTGGTTGGAAGAAATTCTTTATTTTTTCCTGTTCAGGCATTGGCACTTTTATTTTTCTAACAATTGCCCCGACTGGCGCTAGTTGTTAGTTAGCAACCTGCGCCAATTGGCCATTGGTGCTAGTTGTCAGTGAGCAAGTTGCGCTAGTTGGTGCTATTTTCACCCACAAAAGTTGTGCCAATTTTAGGGTGTGTGAAAAATTGAGGTTTTTTCCCTAATTCCTCCACCAGTGTGTCTTTCCCTTCCAGTATTTTTCTCTATATGATTTAATCATTCTCCCCTCTACTTTTTCACTTATGAGCATAGATTACATTGCTCTTTGTTCAACTGAAAAGTCTTCTTTCTAGTATTGCTTGATGTAAAAGGAAATTAATGCCTTGTTTTGAGCTCATGCTTTGGAAGTCCTTTTTGTACTTGACCTCATATGTCTTGTAGCCTTTTGAGGAATTTCATTACAAAGTGTTTAAAACAACGATTGCATTCTTAGTGTTTGTTTGCATCCCTTTTGCATTCATCCTTCATTAAGAAAATTTGTGTTCATTTGGTTTTCATCTCAAAGTTTTCTTTTTGTCAAAATGCATTAGATCGCATTGCATTGAAGAGTATTTTTTGAGATTTATCATTTAACTTAGATTACATTTTTTAATGATTGAAAGCTAAAAATCACATTGAGTGCATTCTCTTTCATTAAAAGCATGCATTAAGTAGATTCTCATTTCATCAAAAAATGCATTGAGTGCATTCTTATTATTTCAAACAAAAAAGGAAATTGTGCATAGATTATAATTGCATAGTTTTCAAAAAAGAGTATTTTGCATAAATTAAGTTGCATTATTCACATCGTTGAATGTTTTATATTACTTTTGGATAGTGAAAGACATATAGTTTGGAAAAGTTTCGTTTTCAGTGTTGTTGTTTGTCGCATCATTGTTTGAAGCTCTTCCCTTAACTAGATAGCATTGATCGAATTGAAATATTTCTTTTCTCATATAGCTGCATATAGGAGATTCAGATGACAGCGGTAGGGCTTTGAAACTGAGACATAATTCAAGATCAAATTTAAAACTTATTAAACTAACCTAAGGAAGAAATGAAACCTAACAAAAATTTTTTAGTGGTCTAGGCTAGAGACGTGTTCTGGCATCTTAAAACCTAGCAGCTGTCACTCGCCATCTAGCTTCAGATAGTGCTAATACGGACTTGTGCTCATTGTACCATTGAGTATATAAAGGGAGGCCCCTCTAGGTTGCAATCCTTTTATCCGTAGGAAGCCGAGTTTGCTGCCTTGTAACCGTGATACACCGAACACAGCATTCGGGGAGACTACTTGCACAAACTTCAAGTCCTTGGTTGATTTCTCTTTCATTTTATAACCAAGGTGTATATGGAAGTTCACGGGAACTTGGTACACCCTTTTACCTATACTACCTGAGTAGTCATTTTCGATCTTTACTGACTCCATAAACTTGAAAATATCATCGAGCACTTGTCCTTTCATGCTCGTTTCCAACCTAAAAGTGATAGAGTCACCTTTTGCTTGTTTCTCAATTCTTAAAATATGAAATGATAGATTTTTGTTTCAATGTCTTAAAAATTAACTGTCCATGGAATATTCCTAGTTAAAGTTAGTTTCCTTAGGGTGTCGTTCTAAATTTTTTTCTGATAGAAACGTTTCTGGAGTTCACTAACCCAGGAATCCCTTCTGAAGGGAATCCTAGTCCTTTTCCTTCTTTTGGGAATGTTGGTGCTCCTTATATGGCAACGTTATCCCTGCCTGGGTTAACAGTTGGGTTGCCTATTTGGTTATTCTCGACCTCTGTGGTATCGAGTGTTTTGTCCATTATACAACCATCTCCTCCACCTGAACAACATCATGTTGATTCTAAAGTGGACCTCTCCCCTTCTTCGCCTGTTTCGTTGTCCTCTTCTCCTACTTCGCCTGGTGAAAGTTTGGATTCTAGTAACCAGGTGGCTAAGAAGAAGAAGAAGAAAATGAAGAATAAAAAGTTAGATAAAGGAGAGGCTATCTCTATGGCTATTTCTCCTAAGAAACCATCCAACCTTCCACGAAAAGTCAAATTCCCTTGCATGTTGTGCAAAGGTGACCATCTGATTCGAGACTGCCCTGGCATTCCCAAGGTACTTGACGCATGGTTTGATGGTCGTCCATCATTGCTTTTGGCTTCTAGAAGTCATATTGATAACACATCTTCGGCTAGCTCTGGTAAGACTCTTAAAAAACATGGCAATATTACCAATCCTTGTAAGTTGTGTGAAGGGCATCATCCCATTCACCTTTGTCTGTATATGGATGAAGCCAAGAAAGGGTTGGACAACTCCACTGTTTCTACACCTTGCCTTCCAGCTAGTTACCAGAAGCTTTCCTTGAGTCCTTTGCTAGTTTATTCCACAATTGGTCAAGCGTCATCCTTGCTCGATCCTGCTCCCTCGAAAATTCAAGTTCAGGAATCTATTCCCGACCAACCATTGGTCAAGGAATCAGTCGATCTAACCCCATCTGTGGTTCATTAGGTCTTTTCCGTTGAGAGTGGATCTCATCCCGCCCATGTTCTTCTTGATTCTTCAGATTCTTCGGACTTGGAGAAAGATTCTTCCGTCCTTGTATTCCAAGAAAATTCTCCTCCTACTCCCATGATGGACATCTCATAGGATGCTCCTCTTGCTCTGGTAACACTGCGGGACAACCATCTCAGTTCTATGGTATCCCCCCCAAGTAGTTTGGTCGATTCCTTTGATTGGAGTCAATTTTCTAGATACTGCCTTCCTTCTTATGTGCCTTTCGAGATAATGGTACAAACCTTTGATCTGGTTGGACCCAGCACTATTATAGATGAAGGCGTGTCTGTTAGCATTCTGTCTTCAACTACTTGGCAAGCTTTTGGTTCTCCACCGCTTATGCCTGTTACCCAAAATCTGTTGGCTTTTAACAGAGGAACCAGTCAACCATTAGGGATCCTTCCAAAGTTGCCTATTACTTTGGGAGAGAAAACCGTCTATATAGACGTGATGGTTGTTCCAGGCCCCTTGGATTTTAATTTATTCTTAGGGCACGACTATACTTATGTCATGGGAGCACTTGTCTCTTCCCTCTTTTGTGTGATCTGTTTCCCACACAAAGGTTAGATCATGACCATTGATCAGCTTTCGTTCTTTGGTCCTAGCGCGACATCTGGTCCACCATTATCTTTCTGGGGCTTTATCCACTGGTTGTATCTTCCCCACTATAGGTTAATTATGTGGCTACTTGTCCCATGCCCGCATTTAGTGATAGTGTCGTTGTTCATCGTGTGCTGGGGGCATTGGGTCTTGATTTTTGAGATGTTGTTCTCCCATCCAGTGCGGAACTCTTGGAAGCCATGACTTCTTATTCATCATGATGAAATTTTGTCGGAGCATAGTTCATTTTCTTGTGTCAAGCTCCTTAAAAAATGAAAGAAGCTGTCATGAGGATAGTTCTTTTAATCTGTCAACCTCGTTAAAATAATGAAGGACGTTCTAGTTCAATTCGAGTCTTTTCTCAGATCTTGTAAAATCCTAGTCGAGTCTTTCTCTGATCTCATAACTTGAACCTTCAATCCATCTGCCTTTAATATGGACTGAATCTTGGGGGGCATGTACCTAGAATTAAGTCACCATGCTGGGGGCATGCTTAATTTTTTCAAGCATAGTTTATTTCTGTTTCAAGCTTGTGTAAAAATGAAACCGGTTTCAAGCATAATTTATCTTGGTTTCAAGCTTGTGTAAAAATGAAACCAACTTCAAGCAGAGTTTCTTGATTTCAAGCTTATGTAAAAATGAAACCATTCCCATTTTACCTCTTGTGATTTCCATTTTATCAGCCTATTTTTCCAAATGAACCTTGGTTTTCTCATTCCATCATCCCCCTCTACTTGGCCAATCAAACGCCTTCACTTGCTTGTTTTACCCAATCCTGAGGAACCGTTGTGATGAGTGGTCTTGTTAGCTAGCCTCTTGACCTTTAATTGTTTTGAGCAGTTCCACCATTACCAGAACCAGTAGCTACCCTTAATACCACTCGTTACTCTAGGAGGAGTCACCTTTTAACTCTTTTCTGACTCTCTAAAATTGAAAAGATTACCGAGACGCTTGTCATTTTGAACTTGTTAAATGGTTGCGAAACAATATCTACCTAGTATATGTTTAACCCTTTTTCAGGCTGGGATGGATTATTTAGGAAAAAGGAATACCTTAGCCTATCATGACTAAGAGGTTCTCTCAGACACAATTTTCTACATTTTCGAATCTATGAGACTACCTACGAAAAGGGCCTGCTGGAGTTTTCTTTTCTGCCTTCTTTTCAAACTCTCTAAACATGAAAAGACGTTGAGTTCCTCCTTTTTCAGACTCGTTAAAAACTGATGACATCAGACTCCGTCGCAATGACGTTACTTGAGTTTCTCCTTCCTAGGGCTCATAAAATGTAATAGGTTGGATTTTTTCGAAGGAAAAACTTATATGACAAGTATATGCTATCCTCTTCAAGCTTGTGTAAAAATAAAGAGGTGCTTGCCAGAAATGGTGGGGGGAAATGGAATTTATTCATCAGTTGTGTCGGCAGTATGTCACTCTTGAACATGACACTTGTCTAGAGTTCGTGTCAGGTTGGGATACCTTCACTCTGTCACTTTTCCTCCATGGGTTTGGGAAATTCGTTTGCCTCTCATTCAATTACAAATCTTGTCAACATGACCTCCGATCCTATTTGAGTCAAATGCTGCCAAATTCCAGAGCCGTGTCGCCGATATGTTCAAGAGAAAATCCTTCTGTAGTTTGTACATTCCTTGATCCTCTGTTTCAGTCTTGATTCACACTCATATTACCTTCTCTATTTCATGTCGATGATGTGGGATTCATTATGACCCTCCTTCGACGAATCGCTTCCTGTCGACTTCAGCTCATTATCCGGAAGGTGATCTAGAGACTCCTTTCTGGAACCTTAAAGCTTGCATGCCCTAATGGCAAGTTCTTCGCATTCGAAAGCAGGTTCACATCATTGGCCTCTGATAGGGTGATTTCATGGGTGTTCGACTTCATTTCACTATTCACATTCCGTGGATTGTACTAGTAGTACCTTTAGAGCCATTGACATTATGGGTGGTTTCTCTCGCACTTATTAATGGTTCACATCATTGACCAGTAATAAACTGATTTTCTAGCATGTTCAACTTCAACACGTCTATTCACATGTTGGAATTTGTACTTTGATCGGGTAGTGTTGGAGCACAAGACCCTGGGCTTCGATCACAAAAGTCCAGATTGCGAGGAGTGATGAGTCATTCATGATTATATACATGATTCTTTAGACGGATGGCTACGACCATACTGTGGGTTCTCTTGTTTTGATCCTCTCTATACAGATGGCTGCACCCATACTGTGGATCTATTTCATATGATCCCCTTATTTGGATGGTTGCGTCCATGCGGAGGATCCATCTACATGATCCTTTTCTTGATGGATAGATGCGCCTATACCATGGATTCATGTATTTTTCATCAGAGATTTCAGTTATGTATATGCATCTATGCTTGATTTGTAGGTCTCCTGACAGCAACGTCTGGTTCCTTGCACGTGCTTGTAAAGCATTTCACCCCTCACTCATGTTCAGACTTCATACTTTAGGGGGCATCCGTTACACAGTAATTTGTCATCGTCCCTGCAATCTGCATCTCGCACATTGGAGGGTCATTTCTATGACTAATTAGAAGTTTCATTCCTTGCAAATACCATCATTGCATCCCTTGCCATGAGTACAACATTCCCTTTGTTCAAAATTTCCTGAGCAGACCACTAAAAACACATGTTTTTGCCTTGGCGCTGGTAGCCTGTGATGCCCTCGTACGAATGAGAAAAATTAACACTAATCCCACACCAATTGGCGCTCTATCTCAGTGAGCTGCTCGCACCAATATTTTTATGGAATTTTTTTAAAAAAAAGAGGCAAAGTTTCGATCACAACCACAACTTCGTGGATGAGTCATAGTGAGTGGTTCATCTGAATAACCATGACCTTCCTCCTTTTGGCCTCTTGTTTCCACCTTATGGGGAAACCTCCCAAGGAATAAGGCCTCCCTTCCACTATTGTAGGGATCCCAACCTCCTCCTCTCCTCTATAAATATAGCCATCTTCCATTGATGTGCTAGTTGAACATGTTCTAGTTGAACAGATAGCTGAAAAAGTTAAAGTAGAGAGGAAGCAATCATACCTTCGGGAGAATGGTGCAGAGTGTGATTATTTTTGTGTGTTGACAACATAGTGAGATCTTTCACCTTTGTTCATGAGAGTGTGGCAAACGTGCTTGGATACAGACCTACCGAAGGAGAGCCTCAACATCAAGTCTTGGTTGTAAACTCCCCTTATCTTTATCATAATAAAATGCATTTGATGTTTATCTTCCACTCTTGTTTACAATTATAATGAGATTTCTAGCATTCCTTAATCAGTTAGATAGGTTGTAATTGTTTTATGATTGTCTTGGTTTTATGCTTGTCGTGTTGTATTGAATGTCTGCACAGGTAATTGAACGTTGGTAGAAGTGTTTATCGCGTTGGAGAATAACAATAGATCAAGAGGCTTCGATGAAAGAAGACAACATAGCATTAGAACGAGGTAGGTCATCTTCCTTGCTCTGAATTTCATTTAAAATATAGGAAGGTAGATGTTATTATGTTCCCGTAGTTGCTAGACCCACCCTAGGGCTAGAGGGATCGCCTCTATCCACGGAGGGTATTTACCTGGACAACAGAGACATATAACACAAAGACATCAGGAACACGATAAAGCTTCTTTCATTGATAATATGTAAAGAGAAAGTGGAGAAATCACCTGAGATTTTCCATGGCTCCAAGTGAAACCATCCTCTGAATGCGTCCAACCCTAGCCTCACAAAGCTTCTTCCATAAAGGGTGCACAAAAGATCTCACATAAAGTGGGGGTGAACATCGCAAGGAAACAATGGTTTCCTAAACCTGGGAAGTGTATGAGGCACAAGGAAATATCAAACTTGACCAGAGCTATAAAAGGCTATAATATAAATAACATTCTCTCTCTCCTCCCTTAGGCTATTCGCTTGAGGAGTACTTATACTTCCTCAAATTAGTTTTTTCAGTTGGTGAACAGTTAGGCCACGGGTTGGGGTAGTTAAGTTATAGGAAAAACTATAAACCCTGCCTCATTAATATATATTTTATATATTTTTTAATATTTTAAATAGCATATGCGGGTCAGTTATGGATAGACCCGTGTCTGCTTGTGGAAAAAACTAGGTAGAGTCGTGTATGGATTTTAAAATACTATTTTTTAAGAAGTGTGATCAAGTTTGAATGGAAGGGCTTCCAAAGGCCAATGCATAAGTCATCAAGTAAATATAGGTGATAAATGATGCTATAAAATTGATTCTATCGATAGTTTCCCTAGAAATATGAATCATGAGAGATTGATGATTGGGGTTCAACCATTTATCAACCCTGCTGGGAAAATATTGGTTAATCTTAACTCTGGTCATTAATTGTCTCAATGGTTTGTCATGAATGTGGTGATTTGAAGGTGGAATTTGGAGTCCCTGATTAAATATGATGGTTAGAAGGTGATGTGTCGGTTCTTAATTAATGAGGTAGTTGGTCTAGAACTAATCTTTATTAATGATGGTCCCTGGCCACATTGTAAGACACCCAAATGTTTTGAACTTTCATGATCTTCGGTCTAGAATAGAATCTTAAAATATCTAATGTTATCAAACCAAAAAACTCAAATAAACTATTTTTCACAACGAAAAATAAGCAACAGTAGATCACACAGACGCAAAATATAAAAACTTTTTACTTTTTTTCACCCTAACTTCGTTATGTTAAACAACGTCTAGTAAAAAAATCTAAGGCTTCGTGGACTTCATGCATTTTTCATATCCCATTCCAACCCTACCCAATTGCATGTTTAATCTATCGAACAACCCAATATCATGTCTAATCTATTGAACAAATTTCCACATATTTGAAACAGTATATTACTTGCCACATATTTGAAACAATCTAACTCAATCATACATATACGGGCATGGATTAGTTGTGTTTTCCTCGTAGATTTGAAAATTTTCCATAGTTTAAAATACAACACTACTTTAGAATATACTTGTCATGCATATCTATTACATCACTTTTCACAGCAAATGTTATCTCCAAACGATGTTTCCCCATTATTTTATATATTTCACATTTTTTTCTTCAAAATATTTGGTCCTTAGTCTCTTTTTAATTTCATATTGAAGCCTTCTCCTCCTCTCTACAATAAAATGCTTATGTTTTTTAACACTAACATTTCAAAGCTGCTTGCAGTTCCTCTTTCCTAAAAAAAATTCATACCAAAATGGAACCAAATTTGACTTGCAATGCACTTTCATTGTTGATGAGTGGTTGTACCGAGCTACAACCAATACTCCAAGTGGTTTCGATCGAATAGATTTTCCCAGGAAGATCTGTGACCCCCCAATACCATCTCACACTATCTGATGGTACACATAAACATGCGGTCTTTCTCCCTTTAATGCATAATGACATTGCAACATCTGGGGAGCTTCAAGTTGGCTCCATTCTGCTCCTAAAAAAAGTTGTTTCACATCCCTCCATAAATCATTGTACGTTGAAACTTTCTTTCCTACCTTCCTCACCTTCCCCTCCATTTCTATCCTTTTTTCCCTATTCTCCTCCTCTCTCACGTTTCTTCCTTCCTGCAGTTCACTTCGTATCATAAAGCTTCATATTTTTCATCGTACAACACCTTTGATTGGCAAGCCGACCCATCTTGTTCTTCCCGCCAAAAAAATACTCCATGCCACCTCATCCTCGACAAATTCCTCCATAGTTCCGAAAAATACCACAATAGGGGGGCATCTTCAGCCCTATACTCCTGATAGTACTCCTGGGCTAGCATATATCCCTTTCAAGGCACTCAACCCATCACGTAAATATTGGTCTATAGAAGGCAGGGTCCTTGCAAAGACACCACTACGTCAATATAACAACGCGTGTGGCACTGGGAAATATCTCGGGTTTGATCTTCTAGATGGTACATGTGATGAAATCCACATTTATGGTTTCAATGCCTTGGCAGACTCTTTGGAAGCTCTCCTGCATGTTGGTCAACTCTACACAGTCTCAAATGGTACCATAAAGGTTCCTAACCCTTGCTACAATCATCTTCACTACCGATTTAAAATCCTCTTTTCCTCTACATCGACCATCACTAATTCCATACATGAATATCAATCAATACCTTCTAATAACTTCCATTTCTTCTTGATTAATTCACTCAATATGGTAGTTATCAATTCAATTGTTCATGTTATTGGTCTTGTTAGTGCAAATTCTCCTTCATCAATCGTCTGCAATGCCACCCGTAATTAAACGCTACCTAGGGGGTCCAGGGGGGGTGGCTTCGACTTTATGGAGGCCCCCCCTAGCGGGGGGTTTTGGGGCCAATGCCCCCAAAGCTAAAAATATATGTAAAATTTCCTCGTAAAATTATAGTAATTTCTAGTCAATCTGGGCCGTCCATTAGGGAGATGATCCGACGGTAGAAGTTATGTTTAGTTTAGGGTTTTTATGCCCTAGAAGGCAACTCCTCGCTTATATGAGGGTATCGTATTGCGGCTGTGTATTTTAGGTGTAATCTCGGAGCGAGAAATAGATAGGGAGACTATGAGAGAGAACATAGGATATTACATCGGATCTGCTATAGGTTGTGTCTCTTCATTTTGCTGGATAATAGAAAGGAAGGATTGGCTATTCGGGGTGGAGGTAGCCAAAACTGGGTGAACCACGTATATCTGTGTCTCTCTAGTTTTATGTGTTTTGTGTGCTTTTGTTTTCCGCATATTTTTATGTGTTTCATTGCTCTATAGTATTTAATTTTATAACAACTGGTATCAGAGCCGAAGGTCTATTTGGCTGATAAACTCGCAGGAAAGAAGGATTCCTAGTTCGAGTGGGAGCAATGGCGAAAGATGGAAAATTTAGGGTTGATAAATTTAACAGCAAAAACTTTTCACTGTGGAAGATGCAGATGGAAGATTATCTTTATCATAAAGATCTGTACCTACCATTGAGCGGAAAAACAAAGAAGTTGAGGACTATGACAGACGCAGAATGGGATATTCTTGATAAAAAGGCACTCGAAACAGTACGGTTGTGCCTCGCGACGTCGGTAGCCTTCAATATTTAGAAGGAAACAACAACAGAGGGTTTGATTAAGGCGTTGGTGAAACTATATGAAAAAACCTCGGCCTCAAACAAGGTATTTCTTATGAAACATTTATTTAATATGAAGATGTCAAAGGGTGGATCTGTTGCAGACCATTTAAATGATTTTAATACAGTTACCAGTCAGTTAAGTTCGTTAGGGGTAAAATTTGATGATGAAGATATAACTCTATTATTTTTGTGCTCATTGTCAGAAAGTTGGAATGCTTTAGTTATGGCCATTAGTAACTTTGTCTCTAGATCTAGTACTTTAAAGTTTGATGATGTTTTCGGTGCTATCCTTAGCGAGGAAATGCGACGGAAAAGCTCCGGTGAGACATCGGGTAATGCTTTGAGTGCAGAGTCTAGGGGAAGAAGAATGGAAAGAGGAAAGAGCTCTAGATATCGCAATAAATCAAGGAAAGGTAGATCCAAGTCTAGATCGGGGATAGTATGCTAGAAATGTAGAAATAAAGGACACCTGAAGAAAGACTATAGATCTTGGAAGGGAAAAGAAGGAGACAGACAACAAGAAAACAATCATGAAGCAAATGTGACAGGTGATGTGTTACAAGATGCTTTCATTATTTCTTTCAAAAATGTTACTGATTCTTGGGTCGTAGATTCAAGGGCCTCATTCCATGCCACACCTGATAAGAAATATTTTCATGACTATGTTCAAAGAGATTTTATACAAGTCCGTTTGGGTGATGATAAACCCTGTAAAATTGTTGGAATGGGTAAGGTTATTGTAAAACAACATAATGGAAACCAATGGCTATTAAAGGAGCTAAGGCATGTTCCAAATCTGAAGAAAAAATTGATTTCAACGAGGCAGTTAGGCAGTGAAAGTTGTGTGACAACTTTCACAGATAAAACATGGAAGGTCACCAAAGGAGCGTTGGTAATGGAAAAAGGCGAAAAGGTTGGTACATTGTATTTATGCAATGGTATTTCTAACTCTGTTAATGCTTTAACTTCCAAAGGAGTAGATGCAACATTCTGGCATCATAGCCTTGGACACATCAGTGAGAAAGGGATGAAGATTCTTCACTCAACAAATTTGTTTCCAAGTTTGAAGAATGTTGATTTGGATTTCTGTGAGATTTGCATTTATGGAAAATAGAAGAGAGTCAGATTTCTCAGAGTTGGGAAAGAAAATAAGAGCAAAAAATTAGAGCTTGTGCATACAGATGTATGGGGACCTGCTCAAGTATCATCTCTTGGCGGCTCTCATTATTATGTTAGTTTTATTGATGATGCAACTAGAAAAACTTGGATTTATTTTATTCAGAATAAATCTGATGTATTTGATACTTTCAAGAAATGGAAATATTTGGTTGAGATTGAGACAAGAAAGAAGTTGAAATGTCTTAGATCAGACAATGGAGGTGAATATTGCAGCAAAGAGTTTGATAGGTACCGTTCAGAGCATGGAATTCGCAAAGAGAAGACAGTTCCAAGAACACCACAAGAAAATGGTGTGTCAGAAAGGATGAACAAAACAATCATGGAGCATGCAAGGTGCATGAGATTGCATGCAGGATTGCCTTTACAATTTTGGGAAAATGTTGTAGATACTGTTTTTTATCTAATAAACGGAGGGCCTTCAATTTTCTTGGATGGTGGTATTCCAGAGGAAGCATGGACAGGTAAAAAGGTAAACTACTTTTTTTTAAAGACTTTTGGTTGTGAGGCCTTTGTCCATATTAATAAAGAAAATAGAACAAAGCTTGATGAAAAATCAAAGAAATGTACCTTTATTGGATACGGTGTTAATGATTTTGGTTATCACTTATATGATTATGAAAATCAAAAAATCATTAGGAGAAGAGATGTAATATTCAATGAAAAAGTATTGTATAAGAATCAGTTGCAGGAAAAGAAACAAGAAAAAGAAAACAAAGAATACACAGTTCTTGATGAGATCACAGAAAAGACAAAGGTGCTTGAAAATAATAATAATCAAGAGCCACAACAACAATAACCACCACAACAGCAACATGCACCTCAAACACCTGAAAGTGGTGTTAGAAGATCTACCAAGATAAGTAGACCCTCTGAACGATACTCTCCTTCATTATATTATTTATTGTTGACTGATTCTGGTGAACCTTAATGTTATGAAGAATCAATGGAGGTTGAAATCAAGAAGAAGTGGAAGCTAGCCATGGAAGAATATATGGATTCCTTAATGCATAACGAGACTTGGTACTTAGTCAAGTTTCCTGCATGTAAAACTGCATTGCAGAATAAATGGGTTTACAGACTGAAGGAAGAAGATGGAGGAAAACAGAGGTACAAAGCTAGACTTGTGGTGAAGGGGTTTGCACAGAAGAAAGATATTGATTTTGATGAAATATTTTCTCCTTTTGTTAAGACGACTTCAATCAGAAATATTTTAAGTCTTGTAGCAGCAGAATATTTACATCTTGAATAGTTATATGTAATGACAACATTTCTCCATGGAGATTTGGAGGAAGAGATCTATATGCAGCAACTAGAAGGATGTGAGGTTAAAGGGAAAGAAAAATTAGTGCACAGGTTAAAGAATAGCTTGTATGGCTTAAAACAGGCTCCAAGGCAGTGGTATCTAAAATTTGACAAGTTTATGTCTGAACAAGGTTATACTAGATGTCACTCTGATCATTGTGTTTATTTGGAAAAAAAAAATATGATGGCAGCTATATTATATTTTTATTGTATGTAGATGACAGGCTTGTTGCAGGGTCTAACATGCATGAAATAAATGTTTTGAAAAGAAAATTGGCAAATTCCTTTGCAATGAAGGATTTGGGAGCTGCAAAACAAATTCTTGGTATGATAATAACTAGAGACAGGAAAAATCACAAATAAAAACTGTCTCAGAATGAGTACATACAAAAGGTGTTGAAAAGATTTAATATGTAGAATGCAAAACCAGTTAGTACACCTATTTATAGCCATTTCAAACTTAGTAAGGAGATGTTCCCCAAGACCCAAGAAGAAATGGACTATATGTCTAAAGTTCCATATGCATCAATATTTGGAAGCTTAATGTATGCAATGGTCTGCACAAGGCCTGATATTGCACATGCAGTGGGAGTTGTAAGTAGCTACATGAACAATCTAGGAAAAGAACATTGGATGGCAGTAAAATGGATTCTCAGATATTTGAGAGGTACCACAAATCAAGCATTATGATTTGGTGGTTCAAACATTGCTCTATAGGGATATGTTGATGCAGATATGGAAGGTGACAGAGATGACAGGAGGAGCACTACAGGATATGTATTTACTGTAGGTGGAGCAGCTGTTAGTTGGGTTTCAAAAATCCAAAGTGTTGTTGAACTTAAAACAACAGAAGCAAAGTATGTTGCTGCTACAGAGGCTAGTAAAGAAATGATTTGTTTACAAACATTTATGGATGAATTGGGTAAGAAGCATGATATGGGAATGTTATATAGTGATAGCCAAAGTGCCACTCATATTGCAAAGAACTCATCATTTCATTCCAGGACTAAACACATACAGCTCAAGTACTATTTCATATGGTCAGTATTGGAAGATGGACAGTTGAAGCTGGAAAAGATACACACTAGCTAGAATCCTGCAGATATGCTAACAAAAGTTGTAACCAGGGAGAAACTGAGAATATGCTCAGTTTCAATTGGTCTTCAAGGATGATGATAAAGATGAGAAATAGCCAGGTCCAAAGAGGAGTCATTTTCTAGCAAATGAAGCAGCGGTGGAGTTGTTACAATCAGTCTCCAAGTGGGAGATTGTTGGGTGTGGAGCCTGATTATCTTGTTTATTTTGTATCACAACATTGGACCCCTGTACCTTAATGGGGTGGCAACGCTGACCATAATTAAACACTGCCTATGTGGTCCCGGGGGGGCAACTACGACTTTATGGAGCCCCCCTCTGGCAAGGGTTTTCGGGGGCAATGCCCCCAAAGCTAAAAACAGATGTAAAATTGCCTTGTAAAAGTATAGTAATTTCTAGTCAATCTGGACCGTTCATTAGGCGGATGATCTGACGGTAGAAGTTATGTTTAGTTTAGGGTTTTTTTTCCCTAGAAGGCACCCTTCACTTATATGAGGGTATTGTATTGCGACTATGTATTGTAGGTGCATTATCATAGCGAGAAACAGATAGGGAGACTGTGAGAGAGAAAAGAGGATATTACAGTGGATCTGCTATAGGTTGTGTCCCTTCATTTTGTTGGATAATAGAAAGGAAGGACTGGCTGTTCGGGGTGGACATAGCCCAAACTGGGTGAACCACATATATCTGTTTCTCTTTGGTTTTATGTGTTTTGTGTGCTTGTGTTTTCCACATATTTTTTTTTGTTTCATTGCTCTGCAATATTTAATTTTCAAACAAAAACTCCTAGGAAAAACTATTGGAGCTATTCCCACCACTTCCCTTCTAATAGACCCAAATTTTGCTGAAACACACCAACTCCAACAATGGTTCCAAAGTTTGGGCATCAAAGAATCATCACCTTCCCTCAACTGAAAATAAACAAGCACCCCTAGCAGGCCCCTCAAGACAAATAAAACTTCTAAGATTCTTGAATTTCCTCTCTTCGAGAAATATCAGTGGGTTGTTGTCTGTGCCACTGCTATGAATATTTTTTTTTACTTCACCTTCAATTACATGATCACACCAGGCATTTGGAAAATGCCGTTGCCTTTGATGATGTTGCAAATGAGCTCTTGGTCATTTCGACAAGCAACCTTCACCTCCTTTCAAGCAAGCCCGAAACAATCCACAACATCACCCTCAAGGCATTAGGGAAATTTTGAGGTCTAAAATGGGCCTCATAAGAAAAATATGAAATAATAGTGGAAATAATAAAATAAGATTTGATTACATCATCAAATTTTAGAGGGAAAAAAAGAAAAAACTAATTTTTCAACTCATATTTTCAAATTATCTCCCTATGTGTTTACTAAAATTTCGAGTGGAAACACTTGTTGGATGTAGAATTGGATTCCACATCCAAGGAATACCCATGTTGCATACTTTCGATGGACACGAAAAATGAGAAATACATGAAAAATGTGATTGCAATCACGTTTTTGTCATGTATTTCTCATTTTTCGTGTAACAGGGTCCATTGAAAGTATGAAAGATGGGTACTCCTTGGATGAGGAATTAAAATTTTCATCCAATGCGTACTCTCGCTCTAAATATGAGTAAAAAATTAGGGAGTTAAGTTGAAAATACGAGTTGACAAAGTAGTTTTATTATTTTATTATTTTTTAATATTTTTACTTTTTTACTCCAAAAATGGTGAATCATCCCCCATGGTTGACATCATCATCATGAATCCTATTGGTTATTATAAATTTTATTTTGGATGTATATTTTTCTTAGGAATCCCATTTTAGACCTCAAAATTCCCCTAATGGTAAATTACTGCCACTTCCTGTTCAAACTTTCTATTAGAACAAAAATTTTCAATGGCATTGAACACCTTCACCCAATGCTCATGCACTATGAAAAGATCCCTTGTGCCTTTGCATATGCCCTTCTCCTAAATCACATCAAATGCATTTGTACCCCTTCCAAAATGCAGTTCGCCAGCTATAAACACCTCCTATGTTCAAATTCCTTTTCTGCTACAACTTAGCCTTCCTTTTGCACACCCATTTCATGGAACACCTATAAACTTTGATTTATTCTCATTTTCTACTCTCAAAGCCATCTTTTTGTTTTCAAACACATTTGCTACATCACCCCTCTATTTCCCTTTCCCAACTTATTCCTCCATCTAGATACTACACTAGTCGATGCACATATTAACATTGTTAAACTTTGCATGGCATCTTGAAATTATCTTCATACACCTATATCTCTAATACATTTTGTAAATTTTGGCTACAAAACATACTTGGTACTCTTTTACATTTTCTTGATAAATACATGTGTGTTATCTTGCGTGCATTACTTTTGCCTTCACTACTTTCTATAAACTTCAACTACAAACATACTTGTTACTCTTATACATTTTCTTAATAAATACATGGGTTTTGCCTCACAGCCATTGTTTCAGCCATCTCGATTCTTTCATGTTCTTTGTACCACATTCACATATTTAAAGTACACATGCATATGGATATGTTCTAATAAGGAAATCATACATAGTTACTTCTTTTCATAATTGTGTAATACAAAAGTACCATTTCCTCGATCGAAAACAAACTTACATGGTCTTATACTTCCTAATACAACTATTATTCAATTCAACATCCCACTAGCCAATGTAATAATTAAATATGCAATGTTAAAATTCAAGACACAATAGTAGTTTAAAACATCTTCTTATTCACTTACATTTCGTTTCTCACTAGTTCCTTTAATTCTCAGAATCCACTTTCACAAAATAAAATATAAATGGCATGCTTCTATGTTTTGTGGTAAAATTCCATCTACCTTACTCCATACAGAAAAATAAAAAAAACCAACACTCTCATCCTCCAACACATCCTTCCATTTCGTCCCACCTTCATACAACACTTGCACCAAATGTTTCATTGCTTCCATCTATTAAAATACAATATAAAAAAATTAATCCCCATAACAAACAAACAAATGGGAAAACAACATCCTTCTCTCTCAACTTACCAAATTCTCCGTTTATATCTTCACTTTTCCCATATAGCATATCAAATTTTTTTTATTACAAATTACTTTTTGATTACAAATGTATGTGCTTGCTAATTCATTTATAATTATGTTTCTTTATTCACTTTCTTTGTCTTGCAAATTGGAATACATTTTCTTTTCTTTTTCCTTCCTCACATCCAACACTTTGATTCCTACATACACTATTTTCTCCCTTCACATGCCTTGTTTACTTGTCTTTGTCCACACATCACTTATGCATATCCTTTAACAATATTCTCCTTGTTTGGATAGCTACGGGAACTACTCCTGAAAATGATGCAGAAAGAGCACGAAAACAAAGGAATTATGCACTCAACAAGGACAACATCAACCCACAATGTCATCTACTCTACAATAATCGACACAAAGTTCCTTCTAAGACAACCCCTTCTAGAAACCCCTTACCTTCCTAAATCCAACTTCCTCCCCTTCCGTCCATACAACTCCTTTCGTTCTCACCTCCGTTTCCAACCGTCGCCCACACTTCTCCAATCCATTTTCATTCCTCACATCTAGATGCCAATATACAACCAGCCCCCCAAAATTATTCCACTTCAACTCCTCAAATTTTCATGGACAATCCTCTCCAATAAGTAGATCGTCATTTTCATGCAATAATAGATGAACTTATCCCCCTTCAAACCTTCTCCATTTGTAACGAATCTTACCCATCCATGAAAACAAAAATTCATGGTGGTGTCCGCATTTGTTGCCAATGTGCCTCTAAATTATATACCCATCATTTTCCTTATCAAACAACATGGACCTAGGATAAAAAACACATGTTATTTATTGATTGACTCAAGTTGAAGAGGTGTTTATTGCATGTGTCAACCCAATTGTTCAAGTGACCCATGCATGTGGAGGAAAATACAAATATTCTGTCCATACCATTTTCTTTCCTCAAGATATATATACTATTTCAAACTCTCTTCCATGCATGCTTGCAGATATAGATATACTTTTCATCACTAAATTTAGTCTTGACCATATCAGTTATGATTTTTTCATCAGTAGATTAGGAATTCTATCATCTTTTCGATACAAAATAGCAAATGATACCTAATACAAAGATGTCCATGTAAACCCATGTACACTCTATTATTTTCCTGAACTCCCAATCGATGTCTCCCCTTACTTATGCCATGTCACCACCACTTCCTCTAAACCACACGAAAAACATTCCAAATCTTCCTACCCATGACCTTGTGCCTCCCTGTCCATTTGACCTTCATCCATCCTCTTTTGTGTGATGACACTACTAAACACCCAAACCGATATTGATGAAATATTTTCCTATGTAGAGTCTTCTAACCCTACTCCAACACATTATATTCAATGGATCCTTGCTAGGCTCTCCCCAGTAAATGAATACAACACTGAGGGCCCCGTCTCCATCGCCTTACCCACCCTTTTCCCCACAGGAAGTACCATGTTATCCCAACCATGAATCACACAAGCTGATATGTAAAAACACGCTTTGCACCTAATCTTGTACCATGACAATAGGTTTGGACAACATCCTAGATTCCACTACTACCTATACAACCTTATCATGTGCCATCGCAGTCAGGCAACAAATTTTGTATTCATTAAAAGGGACCTTGCAGATACATTGCCAAAAACTATTGCTAACCTTCACGACCACCTCCACCAACTTCCTCCTTCAATAATTCCAAACCAAATTATGTGCTTCGGATCTTCTCTCTGAGGGGGAAATTATTTTTGGACCAAGGCTCTAGGGGAACTAAGTGGCATGATCGTTCAACTTGGTAGCTCTACCTTATTTTTCACATTAAGTGCAACTGACACCAAATGGCCTAACTTACAGATGGTCATGCCTTCTAATTCTCCATCCAATGGAAATAATCATCCTCCCTAGAGAATCCATAACATTATTGCAAACCCACTTTGTGCATATCAACTCATCCATTACATATTCACAATATTCTTAGAAGAAATCCTACTAAAAGGATTCCATGTAAAGGACTATTGGTTTAGGTATTACTCTAACATTAAATTCCTTTCAACTTTTATATAATGTTCTCATGAAACAATCATACTTGATATATTATATTTTTCACGGATATGAATGGAAACATAGAGGATCTGCACATATACATGGTTTCCTATGGTTCGAAAATGCACCTGATATGGACAACCTTCACTGGACCAACAAACAGAACGTCGCTACTGCCAATTTTTTTTTTAATTTATATGTGAATGCTTGGAATCATTGTTCCCTACAACACAAACATCTAGACATACATCAATCGATGCTTCATGATCTTTTCCTTATTGCAACAAACTCCATCCTCACCTCCAGTGAGATAACAAACTACGAAGATCTTTTCAACTATGTCCAATGACACACATAATTACATTCCTCTACATGTATTCACAAGAAAAAAACTACTACATTTTCCACTATTGAGTCCCTTGGGATCTACACGAATCCTCTTCCATGCACATCGATGCATCTGGCTGGAAAAAATACAACCCTACTAGGAATGATGACAGGCTTAACGCCCACAATCTCCACACGCTTACTATTTGGAGGGCCGAAATTGACTTCCAACTTATCCTATCACATCATGCTATCTTGAACTACATCTCAAAATATGCAGCAAAAGTAGAATCAAAGTCTAAAATTTACCACCAAATGCTACCATGCCTTGCACAATGTTTTCCTCTTGATGCCCCCACAATTTCGATAATCTGCAAAATCCTCAATGAAACAATTGTTGATAGGGACATTGGTGCACAAGAAACATGCCACATGCTCCAAAAAATCCCCCTCACAAAATGTAGTCGTTATTTTATCTCCCTAAATGTCCAATTTTTTTTTTCAAACGTGTCACAAATAACCTAGATGCCCAATAACTAGAAATACCCTTCATCACTTCATACATGCACAAACCCCCTTCACTTGAGTCACTATCTCTTACTGAAGTCGCACATTTTTGTTCATTCTCCTCTCGCCGTAAAACATCACCATGGAAACATATCTTTCCTCCCATGGTCATTCACAACTTACCTCGTTACACTTCCATCCCATATCAAGATGCAAATTTTTATGTAGAATTATGTTGGAGTGAAATACTCTTGTATTGTCATTTTTGCAACCTGACCGATGACATTGGTAGAATTTATGAGAAAATTATTGTACATTGGCAAAAAATAAAACACACATATCATGCATGGCAAATCTAACGCGCACCTAAAGAACCACCTCTTGTTGAATCCGACAATGTTGATGGTCTTGAAATGCATTATCACCCCTCCATGGACATGGATGAATGGTAACTCCTTTCTCAACTCCACCCAGGTAAAAACATTCTCTTTTATGGCCTTGAAATGATGGGCCATCATGACTTTGATTCAACTCATAATTGGGTCCATTATCTTATCCCTTGAAACTGGCAAGAGACTTCCATTCAATTCATAGAATTTATCCGCTCCTCCATACAAATATGCCATATCCCCTCTCCAAATCGATAATAATTGCCTTCTTATCCCCAAACCAAGTAATGGCTCTTAATATCATACTTTCCTACTTTTCAAACAACACCTCCATCGCACTAAAGATGATCCTCCAAGGTACTACTGGGATTGGAAAATATTTCCTTATAAATTGCCTCAAAGATTGGTTCCTATCTAACTCTACCAATAGTGAAATCCCTCTACTCTTGCTTACTCCAAACGATGTTCCCACTTTCCAAATAAATGCACAAATAATTCACTCTATCCTTCGCATCCCTATCTCCTCCATGCGACCTTTAGAAGGTCAAACTCTCTTGAATCTCCAAGATAAACTTCACCATGTTAGATACATTCTTATTCATGAAATGAGCTTCGTTGGCCCTAAAATTATTGCTCAAATTGATGCACGCTTGCACGAGGCTTTTAAATATAATAGAAACACCCCTTTCATGGGTGCTCTATTATTCTTGTCGGTGACCTTGGACAACTTCCACCAGTAAAAGATAAACCAATGTATGTTGTTACAACTCATGGAAATTCTCTTTGGAAGATCTTTGATACAATAGTCACACTTGCAACTATATTTTTTTAGAAAGAAAGCACCCCTGAATAGGTTGCATTCCGCCGACTCCTCTCCAACCTTCAGAATGAAACCCCTATAATGGATGATTGGAAATTTCTCATGGCACGTACAAATTCTGTCCTTCCACTTGTCGAGCAACAAGCATTTCACAACTTTATGCACCTTTATGAAACAAATGAATATGTCACACTACAAAGTAAATACATGCTCAAAAAATTAAACATCCCCATTTGAAATTGCTATGTCGAGCAAAGGAAACATCAGTCCTTCGCTACTCAATAAGATGAACAACTTGATGCAAATGTTTTCATATGCATTCGACAACATATCATTTTAACAAGAAATCTATGGGTTGAAGCAGGCCTTGTTAATGGAGCACTTGGGAAAGTTGTTTCTATTTTCTACACAAACTACCTATAAACCCCCTGACCTACGATAATTTTTTGTTGTTGATTTCATTCACTACAAAGGTCCACCATTAGATGCTTCAAATCCAAATTTTGTGCTAATTCCCCCTATAACAAGAGGTTGTTGCACAAATTCCACTTCGCATGGCATGGGGATTAAAAATCCATAAGTCGAAGGGCATGAACATCCAAAAGGAAAAAATATACATTGGAAATATCAATCTCCAAGGCCTAACTTTCAAAGCAATATCTAAAGTTAGATCCGAGAGCGATCTTTGCATCTCTCCATCTTTTACCTTTTCCCTCTACTCACGCATGCAAGACAATCCTTATGTCATCCGTCGAAAAAAAGAAGAAACATACCTTGCCTCAAAAAACTTTGTAGCATCATCCATAATGGATTCCCTTGTTGGTGATTCACCTAACTCTACACTACCCTTGCACATCTTTCATTTGTTTCCTTATTGAAAAAAAAGGTGTACTTATTAACATGATTTTACTCTAACATTTATTTCATTTTCAATACTTGCTAATACTATTTTATATATCCCATTAAATTCATCTACTTTTCCATCTTCATCAATTTCAGTTTAAATACTTGTTATTACTCTTTTATATATCACATTCTCTTCATCTACTTGGAATGGCGTTGAAGAGACTCTTGTGCAGAGTCATCCTGATTACAATTGGGTTGTTGGACTTGTAAAAGAAGTTAGGGATGAGCTTATTTCATTGATTCCTAAAATTTGGAAACGAAAACTCCTTGAAATCATTAATATGGACCTCTTGTCTCAGGTATTATTCCTTGGGTAGTGAAAGTACTTTTGTGGCATTGCATTGATGTGGATTTTGATTGAATTTCATATTTTATTTTTTTATCCAAATATTGGAGTGAGGAAACCAATACATTGAGTATCTCAACAAACTTCTGGATTATTAGTTGGGTCTTGTATTGTAGCTTACTATTCCAACAAATGATAAGGAGTCAAAAGCAACTCATCAAAAATTATTTCATGATTTATTTGAGATAATGTCTGGAATGGACCAAAATTCAAACTGTTCCTTTGCAGACGAATTGGGGAAGAAAATTTGGTTTATTTTTAAACAAATACACATATTAAAGCTTGGGAAACTCCAAAGACACCATGAAAAGGGAACATCAAGAAGATATTTCAAAATAATTAGGTAGGAATTATAGCACTACCATCACAGGATTTCTGAAGAAGAACATCAGAGATTTGAAAATAAGTAATCAAGGGTCAAAGGCAGTCAGGAAAAAAGAATTAGTCAATTTTAGGCCTATACCTGCCCATGTGGTTAAGAAGGCTGAGGAATATGTTGGACCAGTTCATCGTCGAGATTACTGGTAAACTAGCCTACTGGATCATGTACACAGAACTTAGCCTTGGGTTTACCTCCAGTGACATCACTCCAAACAGGGGGCCAATTAGATTTCAGCAAAAAACTCACCAATCGCTTCTGCAAATGGATTGACATCTCCTTGTTGTACATGTTTGTTCAATACATTGTACTAAATGACATTTTTATGGACCAAATTATGCAGAAGCTTCACTATAGAGATATGTTGTTGTGCCTTACCTTTTAGTTTTCCTAATTGAAGGTTTTTCAAGTGAGACACCCAATGATATTGAGTGGAACTCGATAGAAACATTAATAAAGCTGGGCATACTACAATTGGAAAGAAAACTAGATGTTGCAAATGAGGAGACAACACCAGAAAATTAAAACTGAACATTAGAAGGCTCTAGAAGGCACAAAATGATTTTCAACCTATTATTGTGATTGAAACGAGGTTAGTGAATTGTAGTTTCTCATCTACTTTCATTTTAATTATTTTTTAAATTCTATTACTAGTTAATCTTATATACTATGCTTCAATATGCAACATGTTATTGGTGAGAAAAACACTTGTTGCGAAGCGAGTTCTAGCTACAGTGCTTAAAATTTTCCTTCGGGTGTAAATAAGCAACTAAATGACATCCTTAGTAATCCTGCTATAACCATTCATCATATTGGTCACTCGTTGTCTCACCTTTGCTTGCCATTCAGGGAAAATGATGAAGATAACCAAGAATTGATTCCGAGGATTTTGAGGAGGAGTGTGTCTGCTAATGATGTTGTTGTTGTGAGGGTGTCAATTGTTCTATGTTCTACAATTCTAGAAGCACTCCTTATTGGTAAATGTTTACATAGCCTATCATTGGAAAAGATGGCTCTTATTGACCAGTTTCTCTTATTGACCAGCTTGTAGGGGTAGAATACATTCTTTCCATCACAGCTACTGTAACTTATCAGGCCATAGTCCTTTGTATTCATGCATACCTATGGAGATTTGAAAGTTCCCTAATATTTATAAGGTTTTGCAGGCCATTTAGTTATGAAGATGTGTTGCAAAAAAATATTTGGATCAGTGGCAAGGTGGATATAGTAGAGAGGACTCACATGTGGATGAAAAAAAATATTCTAGAAGTTGTGATTTAAAATATTGTGCATAAGTTGGATTTGGAAAAGGCTTCTATACATTTCAATTTTCGGTGCCAAAAAAATGTATATTATCAATTGCAACAATTCTATTGGATATTTCATTATCTATTTTATGAATTTCTTAGTGGGATTCCTCATTTATATTGTTGTGTATCTCCAGTTTATGTTCATATTATATTTAACATGCCAAACAATGTATATTGTCCATAGTTCGATATTTGTTACCTATTTTTAATCAAGTTTTTACAGTTGCAAGGAGAACGGTTTTAGATTCCTCCCCCCTGTTGTAACATCTCTTATTTTGATAAGTTAGACATTTTAGAAAAATAAAATAAAAAATAAAAAATGTTAGGATTGAATATGAAAAGAAAGTAATGAAAATATAAAATGTTAGGATTAGATGCTAAAATAAAACAAAGAAAAAATAAAATGAAAATGTTAGGCATAGTCAGAAGACATAAAAGAATAAAAATTTCTTTGTTTTAAATAAAAATAAAAAGGGAAAAGCGTGCCACCCAAAATTCCGCTTTAAAAAAATATTTAGAATAAATTATGTTTAAAATTATTAATCATATTTTTATGGTTAATCAAAGATATAATAAAGTGATATAATGTGATGGCACATTTAATAAACATCCCACAGATTTCAATGGTTGAGATTCATTATGTTCAGATCAACAGTGTATATGCAAACCTGCACACCCCAGTGCTTTCAAACTATATTCGTCGGGGGGTTCGGATAAAGCTATTTTAAAAAACCACTTCCGTTATGTGTCATTCTCCTATCAAGACCACACCCCACCCTCGGCCCCCCTCCCCCCCCCCTCCGGGTAGGCTCCAAAACTACCCATTGACCATTTGACTTATTCCCGCAATTTTGTCATCATTCACACGTCATGTCGCTATTGAATAATAAAACACCATGTGTCTCTCATTTACCCATTACCATTATTGTTATCATATTAGTTAACCATAACTTCTTCAAAATAAATCCTCCCACGCCTATCAATATTCATCATTCACTTTGTTTTTAAAACTTGCATTTTTACTATAATTAAAAGCTTTCCATTATTCTACTCTTCCACCACTGTTTCGTAAGCTACTCTTCAATAGTCTCCATAGTACATGTACGACTTTACCAAATCGCTATAAATAGGTATTTATAAGTAATCCACTACCCACAATGAAATCACACACAAAAAAAAAATCAGTTTCCCTACAAATGTTCTTACCCTCATATGATCATTGTGTCCACAACGAGAACACACAAAAAAATAAATTTCCCTACTAATGTTTTTCCCTTATGTGAATCACGTTTCCCTTTGCAGCACTGGTCATCCCACATGTTGTGAAACTACGTGGAGGGTTAAATAAAGGTCATCCTCAAAAGCAATAAAAGAAAAAAAATTCATTTGTTTTAAATAAAAATAAAAAGGAAAAACTGTGCCACCCAAAATGTCGCATTAAAAAAAATATTTAGAATAAAGTATGTTTAAAAGTATTAATCATATGTTTATATGGTTAATCAACTATGTAATAAAGTGATATGATGTGATGTGATTTTTAATAAATGTCCTGCAATTTTAAATGATTGAGATTCATTGCACTCAGATCAATGGCACATATGCAAACCTGCACCCCCTAGTGCTTTAGAACTATATCCATTGGGGGTATGGGTCGAGGTAAAGTTGTTTTACAAAACCACCTCTGCTACATGTCATTCTCCCGTCAAGAGCGCACCCCCCCCCCCTCCTAGTAGGCTCCAAAACCACCCATTGACCATTTGACTTATTCTCGCCATCTTGTCATCATTCTCACATCATGTCACTATCCAACAATAAAACGACATGTTTCCCTCATTTACCCGTTAGCATTTATTGTTAGCATATCCATTAATCATAACGTCTTCAAAATAAATCCTCTTGCGCCTATCAACGTTCATCATTCACTTTGTTTTTAAAATATGAATTTTTACTATCATGCTCATTCAAGTGGCCATAAACTTTAGTGTCCCTTTTTCTCCCTTCGTGAAAATTCTACTTGTAAAATGATTTGAGCATTGATGGATATTTTTTGAAGGGTTGTCTAGGTTCACCAAGTGAACAAGAAATGTTTGAGATTCCATGCTAACTGTATAAGTTGGAGGAGGACAGGGATATCATGTTCCATACGTCTCAAGAGCAACAACCTCATCATCAGTTTCCTCAATAAAAAATGATCATATAAAGCAACTTCTTGTTCCCTCCAAAATGTCCTGTGGAACTATTCAAATTCTCACGCAAGATTCGCAGAGAGGTATTTATCCTTTGTCCATGCAATAGACACCAACTTCCAACCCATCTTGTCAAGCTTGTCATATGAAATTTGAGAAAACTTTGCTCACCTTGCTTGCCATCTGTATACTTTTATAAGGGTTGAGAGCTAATGTTTGATTCAAATTTGACACTTAGCTCTGCCATTTCATCTGTTGTTTTATTAAATTTCAGATTGGCAGGGATTATACATTGAATGGAAAATATTACTGATTATTGTTTTACTACGGTTCATTAGGGGAATTTTGAGGTCTAAAATGGGCCTCCTAAGGAAATTATAAAATAATAGTGGAAAAAATCTAATAAGATTTGATGACATCATCAAATTTTAGAGAGAAAAATGAAAACTACTTTTTCAATTCATATTTTCAACTTATCTCCCAAAAATTTTACTCAAATTTCGAGCAGGAGTACTCGTTGGATGCGGAATTTAATTCTCCATCCAAGGAGTACCCATGTTGCATACTTTCGATGGGTCCTACTACACGAAAAATGAGAAATACATAAAAAAACATGATTACAATCACGTTTTTTTATGTATTTCTCATTTTTTCGTGTAGAAGAGTTCATCGAAAGTATGCAACATGGGTACTCCTTGGATGAGGAATTAAATTCCGCATCCAACGAGTACTCCCGCTCGAAATTTGAGTAAAAATTTTGGGAGATAAGTTTAAAATACGAGTTGAAAAAAGTAGTTTTATTATTTTATTATTTTTTAATATTTTTACTTTTTTACTCCAAAAATGGTGAATCATCCATTATGGATGACATCATCATCTTGAATCCTATTGGTTGTTATAAAGTTTATTTTTGTTGTACATTTTTCTTATGAGGCCCATTTTTGACCTCAAAATTCCCCTAATGACATTTGGTTTGTTGTGTGAGAAAAAAATGATATATAATTGGATGGGATGGTTAATAAATTAATCAATCATTCATTATATGGTGCATAATATTTATTTAAATTAATATTTTTCATTTATCTATGTCAATAAACATTTTATTTTTGGATGGTTTATTTGATAATTATTATTATGAATCATTACCTAGGAACAAAATGATATCCATTGAATAGGATAAAAAAATAAAGAATTTATCATTGACTTAGTACATAGTTCTTAATATCAAACTTATCTAACATGGTCACAATCTCACCCTAATGGCTAATATCTGGCCAGAATCTATCAAAATATTCTTCAATAAATCTGATTGTGGGAGTGCTTAAATGGTTTTTTTAGTGAAAATAAATTCAACACCATCAAAAACCCCTAAAACACCAAAAATCCTTAATCTTGACAGCTATAATCCATGTCTTTTAATATTTCGATCGATTTTTCTCAAAATCGTACCTAAATTCTATTGTTTCCCATGCCAATTAGTAACCTGTCTAAACTACAGTACACTTAATATATGCACTAATTTTAGTATTTTAATTTCAAAATCATACCTAAATTATATTATTTTTTACGCCAATTTGTAACCCATTTAAACTACACACTTAATATATGCCACTAATTTTAGTATTTTCAATTAATAAATTAATACATGAAGAAAGGAGTTATCTATTGAGAGGGAGGAATTTCTTGGATGACCAAAAGTGGTCGAAATCCGAGAAATTTGTTTTTAAGAAATATTATAGTAGTGATGTTTGAATCATATTTTTTTATGGTGGAAATAGATTCAACGCCATCAAGAACCTCTAGGGCACCCAAAATTTTGCATTTTGATAGTTATAACTTGGATTTACAAAAATCCACAACGGATTTTATTAAAATATTAGCGGAATTTCCATGATTTTCAGGGGAAAAAAAAGCTGGTTAGACTATACGTTTGCAAAATCTTCCCCTTTCTAGGAAAACACAAAGGGAGAAAAAATAGAAATTGTGGTGCTATTTCAGGGGAGAATATTGATTCGGTGCATGAAATTTTGACCGAGCTCGAGAGTCTTCTCCAAATAATAATTTAAATTTACAAATTTTTCCTAGGCGACTAGGTCACCATAACCACCCAACCTACTTTATTTCGGTAGAGGAATATTCCCATGGAAAACAGAATATATGTGTGTGTGGGGGGGCACAAGGAAAAAGGAAAAGGAAATAGAGAATTGCAAGTGGGAATATTTTTCATTTTCGATGATATTGATATACCTATAGGGAACCGTGAGAGAGATATGAAGACCTGTGAGCAAGAAAAAAAAGGTTGTAGGGTGCGACACCTCCAGTGCAAAGAGCGTGGGATGAGAAAAATAAAGATGAAGAGAGCATGGGATGGAAAAAATAGAGATGGACATCATGATGAACACCAACAAGGGAAGGGAATGAGGATGATGAAAATTGTAAATATGAGAATTGTTTCCCATTAAAAATCCTTATATTGGGATTGGTATCAAGAATTTGGAGAATAACGCAAAATTATCATTGTAAAGTATACAAGAATGTAACAAGACTGCAATGTGGAATTATCATTGCAAAGTGTAAAAACATGTAACAATAGCATGAGTAATGATTTTGGATTTTTCAGCATAATTAGGGAGCATTTGAATTTGGAAAGAAGAGTCTGATTGGGCTACAAAGTGGGATTACCAGTGTAAAGAATAAAACAATGAAGCAATGGCTAGAGTAACAAATTAATGTGAGTATGTTGAACCACATCATCAATATTGAGTTTGATAAATTTCAAACTAATGTAGCACTATTTCAAAACTTATAAATAACGCTTACAATAATATATTGGAAGATTTGGTTTTTTGGTTTCTGGAGTATGTTAATAGATTCTCTCAACAATATTCTCTTATCAAAGAATCTATTGGATCATATATATATATATATATATATGATGTATTTTGTTTTCATAGATGTAATATATGATTTGTTTTTTTCTTGTGTAACATGTGCATTATGCCCACTCTTTCAATTTCTATATTAGTATCAGAGCTAGCTCTAGCTTAAGTCCTTATAGGGAGGGTTTGGAAGATGTAGAGCCATGATAGTTAATCATCCTCTTTAAATAAGTGTATTAGCATAGAGCTAGTGAGATTTCTGTGTGTTTTTCTTTATGTTATTGTGTTTGCAAGAGTGTTGTAGAAATAAGCGACATGATCCCTATGTGTCACTGGTCGTCCTACTACACATCAAACATTTTTTATGTTGGAGAAACTATGTACATATGAACAACAACATGATTCCACTATAGATCTACATGAATGAAGCTTCCACTATCATGTTTGGTGATGGGGTGCTACTTTTGGCAGAGCTGGTGGCAACATTAATGGAGAGAAAAGCGATAGATGTTGAAATCCCCCATGTTTTCTTTATAGACGTAATTATACCACACCTTCCTTTGTTTCTGGATCCTCCTAGCTTGCTTTTGCGCCATGCAACAACATATAGCAAATTGTGACTTACTGTATATATAGCTCGCTTTGAGTGGACATGGATTATATTGACCCATTGGTTGATGCTTTAATGGTTGACATGAACACCATGGCCATGATTTCAACTTTGAATATCCATTTTTGGTCCTTATTTTTTATGCGCAGTGATGAGAGAAGAGGTGTTTGAGGTAAAGGCATAAGCACATGATGAGAAGAATGGAGAGATGAATCTTCCACTAGTGTGAGTTTATACACTTTCTTTTGACTTTTGACATTTTTACTCTATGGAAAGAGTGTCTCTTAATCCCTCTTTTTATATGGACTCTTGGCCTCTATTGTTTGACAAGTGTTACTGAAAGAATTTCCCAAGGAGTTTGGTTGATGAAGGTGCTCCCTCATCTTGATTGGTAGAGAGGGAGGAATCCAACTCAAAAAAAATTCCATCTAGTATATATGTGGCATAATTCCATAATGGTTTTGTTTGAAAATGATAAGGCGTTTAATCACCTCTAAACAAATAACATGGTATCAAACATAATTATCTTTGATACAATAACATGCATATGCACTGATATTCCTTTCCAAGTCTTTGAGCTCCAACATAGACATTACACCGATCATGGACCAATGTTTGGAGACCACATGGATGTGTGCTTTGTGGATTTGAGGTATGATAATGGTGTTGTTCCTACATGGAGCTCATAAATGTGTGAATTTTCATAGTTTCCATGTGAATTCAATGTGAAATGAATTATGACTTAGATTTATTTGGTGTTTGTATAATACACATATTAATTTTGTTCAACATAATATGGGAGTGTGAATTTATTAGAATTTACCACTCTAACAATTGCTTTGTGTAGACAAGAAAATCCAATACATAGTTTGAACCAAAATGACAATAAATTATGCAACAATAAAGATTAATGGTTGTGGTAACAACATATATGGTGGACAAGATTGTGTGGTTATGAAATTTTCCTTGTTTTTTTTATTCATTTTTTAGAATTTTTTTTTGTAAAAGTGCAAAACCAATTATTGAATTTGTTGCATAATTCAAGTTAGTGGTTCTTGACACTTAGAATTCATTTAACACATCACTAGTTTGATTGTGTTTACATATTTTAACAATTTGTTATTCTTGTCGCTTAAAAACCCTTGAATAATGACTACATGTTTACTATGAGATCCTTGTGTGTTAGATAGTTCAAATTGTATGATCAACTTCTAAACACATTCATTATCTAGAATATCTTCCTAGAAACATAATTATAGTCAGAAGAAAAATATATGACAAATGGTGATAGGTCCATAGATTGGTTCATTAGTTGACATTTTTTTATCGCAGAAGCCCCAACAAGTCTAGTATGTCATTGTTGATCTTAAAAATTTTTTAATGATGGTTGAAGGCAGTATTATCTTAAACGAGTCAAGTGGGAAGCTCCAAAATTGTGGTGGAGAAAGAGTGTGGTCCATGAGACTTTGGAGTGGGTAGAGTTGCCAGCAAATACCTTATCAAAGACATGCGACTTACATGTGAAATGTAATTTGTGTTTCTTGTAACATTAATTTTGTAATGTAAATGTTAAAGGAGACACCTAGAAATAACGCTTACAATAGTATATTGGCATGTTTGGTTTGTTGGTTGTTGGAGTCTATTAAGATATTTTGTCAACATTGTTCTCCTATTTTAGAATCTATTCGATCTGATGTGCACTACATATGTGTGATGTATTTTATTTTCAGATATGTAATATTGTTCTGTGTTTAATTTGTGCATTATATTTTCTCTTCCAATTTCTATGTTTCAGATCATGAATGCACCATGAAATTTGAAGGCATAATTAGTTATGAAAAAAAATTAATTCTCTATAACCTATGGAAAATTTAAAATTCTCTATTAGAAATTTTTATTATTTATGTAAAAAAATAAATTGTTCACTTAAAAATATTTATTATTTTAAATAATTTTTTGTACTATATTATGCTCCAATTTAAAAATTCAAAACTCTTAATTATCTAAGAACTAGTGCAATCAAATAAATTAAATGGTTGGTAAACACCAATAGAAATTAATCTATAATAAACATCAAAACACTTACTTCATGATAAAATATACATCTCATGTTGCTATTTATTTAAGAAATAGTGCAGCCAAATAAATTAAATGGTTGTTAAATGCCAATAAAAATAAATCTATCATAAATATCAAAACATTTATTTCATAACACATTATACATATCATGTTGCTAAAATTATAAAAACTAAATAAACTATAAATTTATTTTAAATTATTATCATTATTATAATAAGAATTAATACTTAAGTTAAACATATATACATTTAAAAAAAAAACATGGAGATAAATTCCTAATCATGGAAATTTACCTACTTTACCATAGAAATAAAAAATCCTTTGTTACAATACCAAGACTTATCAATACCATATCTCCAAAAAACCATCGTGAACTTCATATAACATTTTTTTTAATTATATTTTTCAACCTTTGATTTGTGTATATGATTAAGAGTATTATAGAATACTCTATGAAATTTAAATACATACCAAGCACCTAATAATAATCATAGTCAAAATAGACACACTCATGTAATCAATGTGGAATAGACTCATAGATATTTATTTCTCACTTTAAAATAGAGTAGGATCATAAATATATTATTAATATAATGTACTAATTAGATATATTAATATCCTTATATATTAAGAATATTATACAGTAGCCCAACCATATAAATTAAATAGGTGGAAGACGTAAATAGGCATCAATCCATGATAAACAAAAAAATAATTAGTCCATTATATCTCTCACATTTCCAAAAAAAATTCATAAAATTGAACTAAATTATAATTTTATTTTAAATTATTATTTATAATAATTATAAAAATAATTAATATATGAGTCATGTACGTTTTAAAATATATATAATAATATTCTTAATCATGAATGATGTCATGGTCCAACGTGCATAATATGACATGTGTTGATATGACATTTTTTAATTAAAAAAATTGAGATAAATTAATTAAATAACATAACAAATTTGGAGATAAATTTTAACCCTTGATCTGTGAATCCTATTATGAGTATTCTATCATGAAAGTTAAATATCTACCATCCACCTAATGATTAGATTAAAATTGTGGAAGACCTATTTTGAAATAGACATGCCTAACTTGAAAATAATTATAGCAAGTATAAATATTAAGAATGTTATATACTAATCATCAAATTGGGGTTTTAAAAAACTAGTTGTTGTAGATTTTGAAAATGGTAAATGCTCATAGGCATCAATACATAATAAGTGTTAAAACACATATTTTATGATATATTTCATGTTGTTGAAAAAAAAAAAATTATAAAATTTAATTTTTTTTAAATTTTTTTTTGTACGTCTAGACTGATTCTAATCTTTCCATTTTTTCTCCTCCCATCCCACCCACAGGTTTCCAATCAATGATCTTGCAAAGGGGGTGCCTTAAGAGTGCACACCATTACCACACCATTACCGACTGCTTTACACCAGGTGGGAATTATTATTATTATTATTAAAGAATTAATATATAAGTTAAACATATATACATCTTTCAAAAAGTGGAATAAAATTCCTAACTACGGAGATTTACCACCATTTATCATGGGTCAATACTATGGCTTGTTAATAGGGCATGCGAGGAAAAACATAACTCATTTAATACAACACTTGTTCATGTCTCTTTTTTAATTAATTAAATTAATTACTTTTATAAGCGTGTCTATTTTTGAAATAAGATTTTCGCAATTTTAATTTGATTATCAATAATTTTTTGTAGATGGTAGGAATTTAAGATCCATACACAAATCAAAGAATAAGATTTATTTCCAAAATAGTTATCTCTTTATTTTCCTTTTAAATTAAATTTATTAATAAAAAAAATTGTATATGTACAAGAGTTATAAAGTGAGTTATGGTTTTTTGGACATGTAGTATTTAAATATTAAGAATCTCAATATTTTTTAAAAATGTATATATGTTTAGGTTATAAATTTATTTTTTTTATCATTAATAATAATTATTATTATTTTAAAAATTATAATTTATTTAATTGTTATGATTTTTAAAATTTTAGCAATTTAAGATATATTTGCATTTACATATATTTAATTTATAGGGTTGTGTCATTTAAAAGAGTAAAAAAGATATAAATACTTGAGAGATAATAATTTAGGAGTTGTCTTTAGTGCTACTTTTTTTGAGGTAATATCTTGTTTTTTTGTTATTTAAATTGGTTTTTGTATTGTATATATGGATTCAACACCCTCAAAAATCCCAGAGCATTTTGATTTTACAGGGAACATGTGATTTCAATGAATTCTTGTAGGATTTTAGAGAAATTAAACCAAAAAAAATCATGAGAAAATCTTCCAAAAAATAACACTAAAAATAACTCATTTAATTTATATACACTATTAAAAATATTTTATTAAAATTAAATTATATTAAAATTTTAAAAACCTATTCCAACTAAAAATTTATATCAAAATAATATTGGAGAAAATAAATAAATACTCAATTAATTACGGTTAAAAAAAATAAAAATCAACCAATGAAATGGCTAAGCTAAGTCAACTTCGAATCACACATCAGGTCGGCCCTAATAAAAATTGTACATATGGCAAAAAGACGGGTGTCGTTTTATCAACTGTCATACGCACCCTTGACAGGATATCCTGTGTTCGAAAACATGGCCCCTGCGAATGTTGAGGTTAAATCAGAGCAGTTCCACATGGCTTTCAGGACCAACAGGAAGTGGCCTTTTCTGACCATTTCTCATTTCCGAATCCGATGATGTGTCTGACAGCACTGTGCTACAGATACACGTCGCAGGGAATCTCGACCATTTGTCACTCTACTTTTATATATCCCTCTCAACTTTGAACTTGGACTAGACAGCATTGGGAAAGAATGATCCATCGACGCCCTAATCCCCCTTTTTTTTAATATTGCGTCCTTTCTACGACTCGTTCATGTGCCTTTCAATCAGTTTCCAGCTCTGCTTTGGAATTCAACACGTGGACATATTATGTTAACACAATATGACAATACGATATGCTACTAGATAGGGCAACAATTCATCCACGTAATCCTCGGCTATGGATGGCGAACGAATTGAAATCAAATGTCACTCCACCCACAACACCCGAAAACACAAAGAAATTAGAGATTGTTGCATGTGTGGCGACCTTGGATTTCAGGGACGGTTGTTCAGATGCCTCAGATGCCACCATCGATTTCAACACATGTGAGTCTTATCTTTCTCTCTAACGTGTTGGAATATTGAAAATTCCAGAACAATAAATGGAGAATAAAACTTCCATCTTCAATACAGAGAAAATATTAAAAATTTCTTCAATGGAGACAGAGTTCAACAGTGAAAAATTCTATTTCATTCACTGTAAAAATCTATTACAATAAAAAAAACTTCTTCCTCTAAGAGGCATTACAAAATGCTGCACTGTTACAAGACACAGTGCGAAGCAAAATTTTTCTCTGTCTCACACAAAAAATACTTTGTTCACTCTTCAATAAAAATAAACACGCACTGCTGTGCAACTCAAACTTTTACACTCTGTTGTGTATAAAAACTTAAAACTTACAATCTGTCTTTCACCTTTTTATACACTGCTGTTGTGTTTTTTTTAATAAAAAAAATTACACAAAAAAAAATTACATTCACGACCCTTTTTTTTGTTTTGGCTTTCGGGCCTTTTAAAACTTTCCAAAACATAACTTTTAAAAATAAAACACTACTTATATATATTATAAATATTAAAAATATTTATAATATATATATTACAATACATATATATTAACTTTGGTAAAAAGAAACTTTGCCGTGACTTTTAACGAAACATGTTTTAAAAAAAAAAACTTTTACCCAAGGTTAAAAAACTTTATGAAATCTTCACGGACTTCAAAAATATTCAACTCAATTGAGAATTGATTTCGGGTGCCAAAAATGCCGTGTTGACATCACCCAGATTGTGACGAGAATTTCAAATTAAATCCACCTTATAAAAATTCGGGTCCGGATTTTGGCAATGCAGCCAGCCCAACAAAACAACACGATCCAATATATTTACTCCACGTGGCCCTTTCAGACAAATAAAAAACTGGCAGTAAATTTTGTTTGTTTAATTTCTGGTTGGTGAATTGCGTTAATGCTGGTTTTTGCTGCAGATAGAATGGAGCTCTTCCACCGCCTTCAACTTTTTATCAGCGATTACTCCGTCGTTCTGCTGTCTCTTCATTCCCATCTGAATTAATTCTGCCATCTGCTGAGCTATGTGGGCAGTTGCAATTAATTTCAACACTCCTCCTTAATTTCAGCGCCTGAGTTTTCTTGCATACCTAGGCATTTCTGAAATGTTCAAAGCTTTTTTACGCAAGTGGCTTTGTGAGGATATGCAAATTGATCCTCGTGCAATGAATGTGCAAAACTATCTCACCATTGTTAACCAAATTCACGTATGAAGTGAAACTTGGTGTCAATGTGCTTTGTCCTTTATGAAAAACAATTTTTGACAATGCAATAGGCGAGCTATTGTCACAAAATACCTGCTTTCTTGACATGTTTCTCAACATTTTCCACATCAAACCGCTTGACATGCCCTCTTAGTTGCCATATGCTCGCAGATAATGCTACAATGGGTTGTTTCTTAGAAGCCCATGAAATGGCTCCGAACCCATGTGAAAAACATAACCGGAAGTGCTCTTCCGATCATCTACACTTCCCCAATCACGTTCGTGTATCCAACTAAATTTGAACATTACGAAGTAGTATATAAAAATACCAAACCTTTTAGTACCTTTAACATACCTCAAAATTTTTTTTGCTTGCCAAATGTGCTTCCTTTGGCTTTTCCATGAATCTGGAAATCAAACTAACAGCATGCATTATGTTGGGCCTAGTTGCAGTCAAATACATGAGGCTTCCAACTATGCTCTTGTACAAGCTAGGATCAAAATCCTTGATGCTGTCCTTTATGCTGAGTTTTAATCCCATCCTTGTGGGAGTGATTGCTGCTTTGCTTTCCTGCATGTTAAATCTTTCAAGCACTTCATTAACATACTTTGTCTGTGAGATAAAAATCTCATTTTCATCTTGTTTTACTTCTATTCCTAAGAAGTATTTCAGCAAACCCATGTCAGTCATTTCAAATTGTTCTTTCATGACTGTTTTAAAGTTTTCAATAAGGTAATCATCATTACCTGTGAAAATAACATCATCAACATACAAAACTACAATCAATATTTTACCATCTTTTTCTTTGATGTAGAGGGTGGGTTCTCTCTCACACTTTTCAACCTGACAGCCATTTTCGATAGATATCTTGAATCTATCCTCTTTGTACAACGCTCTCTTAGCGCTTGCTTGACCCATAAAGAGCTTTCTTCAACTTGCACACTTTGTGCTCTTGGCCTTTATTTTCATAGCCGAGAGGTTGTTCAATGTAAACCTCTTCCATTAACACTCCATTTAGAAATGTTGACTTCACGTCCATTTGGTAAACTTTCCACTTGTTTTTTTCCGCTATGGATAGCACTGCTCTCACGGTTTCCATTCTAGCAACCGGTGCGAAAGTTTCCTCATAATCTATCCCATGCTTCTGTTTATAACCTTTGACAACAAGCCTTGCCTTGTGTCTCTCTATTTTTCCTTCAACATTACTCTTGGTCTTGTAGACCCATTTAACTCCAATAACATCTTTACCTTTTGGGAGTTCAACCAAATCCCAAGTTTTGTTTCTTTCTATGGCATTAATCTCCTCGTCCATAGCTTCTATCCATTTCTTATCCTTGATAGCTTCTTTGAAATGAACAGGATCATCAACATGACAATATAATGCAAATAAAGAATTGATACCTTCATTTGTTATATCTTGTTCATAAATATCTTTCAAAATTCTGAATTTCTTACCTCTTTCATTAGGTGTACAAATGCTTGAAGAAGCACTTGAATTTCCTCCTTGTGGTGTGCTTGGAGAAGCACTTTCATTTCTCCTCAAAGGTGTGCTCTGCTGCTCTTGTGTTGGTTCTGCTGTTTGGGGATGTATTTCAGCGAACTCATCATCATTTTCATCATGAGATAAACAGTGTTTATTCACTATTTTCTCTATGCTTCCATCCCAAGCTTCCTCCTCAATAAACTGAACATCTCTGCTCACAATAAACTTCTTGGTGGATGGGTTATACAACCTATAAGCCTTGGATTCCTCACTGTATCCAATGAAAATACATTTCTCCCCCTTGTTGTCCAACTTCTTCCTTAGCTGATCCGGTATGTGTGAATAAGCCACACATCCGAATACCTTCATGTGTGTGACACCTTGCTTTGTGCCACTCCATGCCTCTTCTAGCACTTTGTTCATCATTGTTTTTGTAGGGCATCTATTCAAAATGTACACTGCATAATGTACAGTTTCAGCCGAATAATCATTAGGAAAATGCTTTGCCTTTAACGTGCTCCTTGCCATGTCCATTATAATTATGTTCTTCCTTTCGGCTACTCCATTTTGCTGCGGAGTATATCTAGTTGTAAACTTCTTATGAATAACATTTTCTCTACAAAAACGTAGGAAATATTTAGAGATATACTCACCTCCTCTGTCAGTCCTTAGAACTTTGATGTGCAGCCCACTCTGGTTCTCAACAAGTGCTTTGAAATTGCGAAATTTTTCAAACACTTCACTTTTGTTTTTCAAAAAGTAAACCCAAGTTTTTCTTGTAAAATCATCTATGAATGTCAACACATAGTGGTTGCTTGCAAGCGATGGAGTTTGCATCGGTCCACACAAATCTGAGTGGACAATCTCTAAGGGTGCTTTTGCCCTTATGCTTTTCCCAGAAGGAAAATTTTATCTGTGTTGTTTTCCCAAGATACAACCTTCACAAAGGCTGTCTGGTTTCTCTATCAATGGTAAACCACTTACCATTCCTTTTATGTTCAACAAATTAAGACCTCCAAAGTTGAGATGTCCAAATCTCAAGTGCTACAACCAATTTTCATCTTTTGGTTCACTTTGGAAAGTCTCTTGTACCACTGTTGCTATCTTTTCTTCATTCTTCAGATCTACTCTCATTCTAAGAGGGAACATCATGTTCCTTGTCATCTTCACTTCAGCAATACATTGTTTGCTGGGTGGTTTTTCCATGATGGTACAAACATCATCATCAAAGAAAACATTATACCCCTTATGGACAAGCTGTCCAATACTTAAGAGGTTACACTTCATTCCTGGAACATAATAAACATATTCTATGGATTTCTTTGCACCTTTCCTTATTAAAACATTTACAATCCCTTTTCCCATAACAAAAACTTTGCTATCAGTTCCTAGTGTGACTTGTGACTTCACACTCTCATCTAGCATAGAAAACATTGCTAAGTTTCCTATCATATGGTTACTGCAACCGAAGTCTAGAAACCATAAATCCTCACTTTTTTCTTCTGCCATATTACAAGCTAAAAAGAAATTATTTTGGCTGATATTTTCCTTAGTGAAATTTGCACTAGTTCTACTTGCCATATCTTGCTGCTTCTTTCTACATTCATTAGCATAATGACCATATTTTTTACAATGGTAACATTGGACATTGGACTTATCATACCTTTGTCCTTGAGCATTCTGTTGACCACTCTGTTGGCTGATGCCTTGGTCGTGGCTATGATCTTGACTGTTGCACCTTCCATGTGAATGTGAAGGGTTGTTCCTTCCACCTCTATTTTGGCTTCTGTCTCTTCCTCTTTTGTTTCCTCTACCTTGCCCTCTTCCTCTTCCGAAAGACATCTAGGTCTTAAAGGCATGTTCCAGAGATGAGTTTTCACTCCTACCCAATCTCTGTTCATGAGTCATCAGTGATGCATGTAGCTCATCCACTGTAAACTTTGTGAGATCCTTAGTCTCATCTATGGTGGTGACAATCACATCAAATCTTGAGGGTAAACTTCTCAAGAGTTTTTCCACAATCCTCTTGTATTCAAGATTCTCTCCATGAGATCTTATTTGTGTGACCATTCCAATCACATGAGTGAAGAATGAGTCAATAGTATCTGACTCTTTCATACAGAGAGTCTCAAAGTCTCTCCTCAGCAACTGAAGTTTTGATGTCTTCACTTTTTCCATGCCTTGATAGGCTGTCTTGAGAGTTTTCCATGCTTCTTTGGATCTCTTAGCTACTGCTATCCTAGGAAACACACTCTCATGCACTGCTTGATATAAAAAGAAAAGAGCTTTGGAGTCTTTCTTTTTATTGCTCTTCAGCATCTCTCTTTCTGCCCGAGTTAACATATTAAACTCATGTTCATCTGCTGACTCTTCAAAGCCTTCCTCAAAAAATTCCCATAAGTCTTGGGAGACAAATAATGCTCTCATAGTTATTGACCAGTAGTCATAATTTTTCCCATTAAACTGTGGGAGATGGATATTTCCCATACCCATACCAGTGCTGGCTCCAGCAATTCTGCACTCTTAACTATGATTCAAAAACACTTCACTATTCTGCAACAGTAACACAAAAACTGTATAGAGAAATACCTTTGGATTCTTTTCGCTGAGTCTTCACACTGCTGGAGAAGCTGCTGCAACAAAGAACTCATTTCCTTCAACTTCTTTGATCTTCAAAGAACCTGGACTAGCTCTGATACCATGTTGGAATATTGAAAATTCCAGAACAATAAATGGAGAATAAAACTCCCCTCTTCAACACAGAGAAAATATTAAAAATTTCTTCACTGGAGACAGAGTTCAACACTGAAAAATTCTATTTCATTCACTGTAAAATCTATTACAATAAAAAAAAACTTCTTCCTCTAAGAAGGATTACAAAACACTGGACTGTTACAAGACACAGTGCCAAGCAAAACTTTTCTCTGTCTCACATAGAAAATACTCTGTTCACTCTTCAATAAAAATAAACACGCACTGCGGTGCAACTCAAACTTTTACACTCTTCTGTGTGTAAAAACTTAAAACTTACAATCTGTCTTTCACATTTTTATACACTGCTATTGTGTTTTTTTTAATAAAAAAATTTACACAAAAAAAAAATTACATTCACGGTGCTTTTTTTTGTTTTGGCTTTCGGGCCTTTTAAAACATTCCAAAACATAACTTTTAAAAATAAAACTCTACTTATATATATTATAAATATTAAAAATATTTATAATATATATATTACAATACATATATATTAACCTTGGTAAAAAAAAACTTTGCCGTGACTTTTAACAAAACATGTTTTAAAAAAAAAAACTTTTACCCAAGGTTAAAAAACTTTATGAAATCTTCACGGACTTCAAAAATATTCAACTCAATTGAGAATTGATTTCGGGTGCCAAAAATGCCGTGTTGACATCACCCAGATTGTGACGAGAATTTCAAATTAAATCCACCTTATAAAAATTCGGGTCCGGATTTTGGCAATGCAGCCAGCCCAACAAAACAACACGATCCAATATATTTACTCCACGTGGCCCTTTCAGACAAATAAAAAACTGGCAGTAAATTTTGTTTGTTTAATTTCTGGTTGGTGAATTGCGTTAATGCTGGTTTTTGCTGCAGATAGAATGGAGCTCTTCCACCGCCTTCAACTTTTTATCAGCGATTACTCCGTCGTTCTGCTGTCTCTTCATTCCCATCTGAATTAATTCTGCCATCTGCTGAGCTATGTGGGCAGTTGCAATTAATTTCCAACATAATGTTCAGTCTTTCTTTCTTTTTTTCTTTCTTCTTTTTTTGGTTTGCATAAAATCATTTATTTTATGGAGCCAATCTTGCAGATATTGTAGCAAGATGTATTCTAATTAATTGGAACTAAACAACCACAAAAAAAGAATTGAATTTTGTTGAAATAGTTAATTAATCATTACAAAAAGAGAATTGAATTGTGTTAAAATATTTAATTAACTCTTGCATGTAGAGTTACACAATCAGTTAAGGGTTGAGTAAGTAGAGTTGTCTGATAGATGAATTTGGTAAGTAACTTAGAGAGTTAGTTAAGTAACTGATGGTCAAGTCAAGTTATGTGAGTGTGTGCATATCAAATGAGTCACGATAAATAATCTTCAGCGGGTTCATTATATTTAGTGAGTGTGATTGAAGTTTGTTTGATTAATAGAAGAGTCACAGCTCGTGTGTGTTTTGTGTGTGAAATACTTGTATTATCTATGTCTTCACTCTTCTGCTTTTTCAACAAATTGATATCAACACTAAGGAAATATCACAAGATACGCGAGGAGCAGAGCCAAAAAAAACCAAAAGCACAAAGCTAGTTATTTAAAAAAAAAAAAATCGCAAAATCTTGAACTGATAAGAAATGCCCACGTCGGCACTTTTTTAGTGCAAAAAAAGTCGCAAGTACTCAACTTTTTAGTTGAAAAACTGCACAAATATCGTTAAACTTATGATTTATTGATTTTCGGGGTGCGCGATCGTGTTTAAAATGCCAACAGTGTATTTACCAAGTCAACAAACTCTACAAGAGGTTTGATTTTGTTTTTTGCAAAAAAACAAAAGCTTCATAAAATCGTTTTTTTTTTTTAAATCATTCCACGGAAAAATCCGTATTCGAATAAGTGATGAACTTTATAAAGGAGTTTTATAAAAATATTTTGTTAAAAAATATTTTTTTATGATAATTTCTTTAAAACGGTTTTTAAATTAAGGTGTTTAAGAGAGGGTTTTTATAGAGGTTTTGTTATATATATAATTTTTTTATAAAAGGATTTATTATAAAAAAAATACAAGTTTATTTTAAAAGTAGCTTTGCAGAGCTCATAAGTTTTTATTTAGGGTTTTATTAAAGAAGATTTTTTTTGAAGTAAGATGGCTACATCGAGTTTCTAGCCACAACTGTATTTTGTCACAGGGAAATATTATGATGCGTGAGCTATTAAAACGGAGACCATGTTAAAATCGCATGATGTTTGGGATCATGTTAAGTTTGGGTTTGCAGAACATCAAAATGAAACAAAAAAATGAGCTCTGAGTATTGCAGAGAGAGAATAATGGAAGAAAGAGAAAATTAAGAATGCAAAAGCATTGGTTCTTATCTAGCAAGGAGTGGATCGAGCAGTGTTCCAGAAGATAATAATCATGTCTTCAGTAAAGGAAGCATCAGAAACTTTGGCGACAAGCTATCAAGGTATGGCAAAAGTCAATATTGTTAAATTGCAGAATACTAGGAGAGATTTTGAAAGTCTACAGATGAAGGAGACAAAGGACATCAATTATTTTATTAATCAGGTCATGTTTGTAGTAAATCAGTTAAAATTTTATGGTGAAGAAATTAAAAATCGAACAGTGATTGAGAAGGTCCTTAGATCTTTGTCTATCAAGTTTGATGTTGTGGTAGCAGCCATAAAAGAAGCCAAGGATTTGGAAAAACTCACAGTTGATGTGATCACTTCTATCGCATGAGGCAAAAATAGACAAAAATAAGGATTCCACTTTAGAAACTGTTTTCAAAAGTCTAGTTTCTATTTCAATAGGCCGAGGAAGAGGACGAGGCGGAAGCTATGGTGGTCAGAGGGATGGCCAAGAAGAGCATGAACATCAAAGTGGAAGCAGCAGCAACAAAAGCTTCAACAATAATCAAAGGTTTGGCAAATCAAAGGTGAAATGTTATTATTGCAATAAATTTGGTCACTATGCTCATGATTGCAGGAAGAAGATAGCTGATCAAGGAAATCAAAGAGCTAATATTGGTATAGAGAATACTAACTCCATGTTCCTATCATTCAACAACATGCATGAACTGTCTGATAAGGTGTGGCTATTAGACAGTGGTTGCAGTAACCACATGACAAACAAAAAGAGTTTGGTTGCAAATTTGGATCAATCTGTGAATGCAGAGGTAAAGTTGGGGACTGACAAGACTATGGATCTAGATAGAAAATGAGTGGTCAGCATTCTAACCAAATAGGGGGAGCCAAAGACAATCTTAGAGGTATATTATGTTCCTGGTCTCAACTACAATTTGATAAGTGTTGGTCAATTGAGGCAGAAAGGATACAGAGTTATATTTCAGGGGAAAGAGTGTGTTATTTATGACAAACCCCCAAGAAAGCAGCTAATAGCCAAGGCACAGATGACGAGGAACATACTCTTTCCTCTAATTATGAACTACAATGGTCAAGTTAGTTATTTTACAGTGGCATGTTCTAATGACTACTGGTTATTGCACTTTCATTTTGGAGAGTTGCATTCTTTTGGTTTAATATTATTGCAGAAGATACAGATGGTCAGAGGATTACCTTCCATCAAATAACCTGTTAGTACTTGTGAGTGTTGCATCTTGGGAAAGAAACACCATGAATTTTTTTCGAAGGGAGTTTCAGACATAGCAAAGAACCCAGTTGAGTTGGTGCATATAGACTTGTGTGGACCTATGAGGACATAGTCGATTGGTGGAAGTTGTTACTTCCTCACTTTTATTGATCAATATAGTAGAAAGACTTGGGTTTACTTCTTGAAGAAAAAGTCTGAAACTTTTGCAATTTTCAAAGAGTTCAAAGCCTTAGTAGAGAACCAAAGTGATAAACAGATCAAGGTATTAAGATTAGATCGTGGTGGAGAATATGGTTCAAAAGCATTCCATGAGTACTGCAAACAATATAGAATCAGAAGACAATTTACAACCAGATGGACACTACAACAGAATGGTGTGGCAAAGAGAGAACAGAACAATCATGAAAATGACAAGGAGCATGTTGAAAGCAATAAATTTATCCAATGTGTATTGGGCAGAAGCTGTTTCAAACGTTGTTCATGTGATAAATAGATATCTTACAAAGAGTGTGATGAATAGAGTACCAGAAGAATCATGGTCAGGTATGTCAGGTAGTGTATCTCATTTCATATTTTTTGGATGTGTAGCATATGCACACGTGCCTAAGAAGATAAGATGAAAATTGGATGATCAAAGTGAAAAATGTATATTTACTAGTTATAGTGAGCAATCAAAAGCTTACAAATTGTATAATGTTGTCACCAAGAAGACAATAATTAGCAGAGATGTCGTGTTCAAATAACAAGAGTCATGAAATGGGGTTGTAGACAAAACAGTCGATGCACAAGCACCGTTGATGGAAAAGGATGATGTAGTAGAAAAGGAGCTGCAAGAATCAAAAGAGTAGACACTAAGCATAGTCACACCAGTAAGGACTCCAAGATTTTCAGAGTAGCATGGATCTTCAAGCAGGCCGACAGGACAGAATTCTCCAAGCAACCAACAAGGTGATGAATCGAGAAATGGTAAGAAAAATATGATAAGTTTAAAAGATATTTATGATGATTTGGATGTTCATTAAAATTTGGTATTGTTGTCATTCCAACCTTCTTCATTTGAAGAAGCAATCAAAGATGAAAATTGGGTGAAAGCCATGAATGAAGAAATTGAAGCTATTGAAAATAATGATACATGGGATTTGGTTAATTTTTCAAAGGATAAAAACCTCATTAGTGTGAATTAGGTGTACAAGACAAAGTTGAATGATAAAGGTGAAATTGAAAGATTTAAAGCAATAATTGTAGCAAAAGGATTCTCGTAACAACCGAGAATAGAATTTGGAGAAATGTTTTCTCCGGTAGCCAAATTGGATAATGTAAGAGAATTTCTAGTGACAACAACTAAGAACATGTGGAAATTATATTAGATGGATGTCAAATGGGCCTTCTTAAATGGAATTATAGAATAAGAAATTTATGTGTAGCAGCCTCCACGTTATGAAGTTGAATGTAAAGAAGATAAAGTTTACAGGTTAAAGAAAACGCTCTATGGATTGAAGTAAGCACCTGGAGCATGGTATAGCAGAATCGACAGTTACATGATTAAGAATGGATTTTGCAGAAGCAACATTGAGCCTACATTGTACCCAAAGGTAAATAAGCATTGACAGATTTTGATTGTTTTCTGATATGTTGATGATATGATTTTTACAGGTGATCTTGAGTTAGATGAATTTAAAGCAGCCATGATGAATGAATTTGAGTTGACAAATCTTAGTCTCATGAAATATTTTTTTGGCATTGATGTTGTGCAATTTGAAAAGGAATTTTTATTTGTCAAAATAAACAGGCTAGAGATTTGTTGAAAATATTTAGGATGGATAATTGAAAACTTGTACCTACACCAGTTGCAACAGGTACAAAGTTAAGTAATGATGATGAAGGATCAAATGTCAATCCAACTCTATTCAAAATATTGGTTGGAATTTTCATGTATATCATGGATGCAAGACCTAATATTATGCAAGGATTAAGTTTTATTTCCATATTTATGGAAACTCCAAAAGACATAGATTGGAGTGCTGGAAAACAAATTATGAGATACATAGTAGGAACCAGAGATTGTGGCATAATGTATGCAAGTACAGAAAATAAATATTTTATGGATTTACAGATAGTGATTTTTTATGTAGTGTGGATGATATGAAGAGCACATCTGGTTATGTTTTCCATCTTGGTTCAGGTGTTATTTCATTGGCATCTAAGAAGCATCCCATTGTGACACTATCATCAACAGAAGCAGAATATGTAGCAGCAACTTTAGCATCATGTCAAGAAGTATGGTTACAAAGAGTATTGGATGGACTTGAGCATAAACAACACAGATCAACATCGATATACTATGACAACACATCATCGATTGGACTATCCAAGAATAATGTGTTTCATCAAAAGAGAAAGCATGTTGATACTAGACATCACTTAATTCGAGAACTTATGAGCAATGGAGAAGTTCACTTGAAGCCTTGTAAATCTAGTGATCAATTGGCTGATGTATTTACAAAGCCATTAGAAATAAATGTGTTTAATTTTCACAAAAAAACCTTGGGTGTTCTAAGCCTAGTTGAGACATAGACCAGTAGGCATGTTTGAGTTATGATGAGTTATGTTTTATTTTAGTGGTCGTAATTAAGGGAGAGTGTTAAAATAGTCAATTAACTCTCGCTTGTAGAGTTAGAAAATCAGTTAAGTAAGCATCAAGAGAAAGTCAAGTTGTGTGATAGATTAATTTAGTAAGTGAGTTAGAGAGTCAGTTAAGTAAGTGATGGTCAAGTCAAGTTATGTAAGTGTGTGCATAGCAAGTGAGTCCGGATAAATACCCTCCATCAAGTTCATTGTATTCAATGAGTGTGATTGAATTTTGTTTTATTAATATAAGAGCTACAACTCGTGTATGTTTCGTGTGTGAAATACTTGTGTTATTTCTTCCTTCACTCTTCTACCCTTCCAAAAAATTGTAGGGGATGGCACTTCGAAAGGCCAAAAATGCAGTTGCTTGCAATGAAATTATGTCCACATCTGCATCCATAGGTTCCATGAAGCAACCTAGAACGGTTAATGCCATGACAGGTAGCCTTAAATTTCAATTCAAATTAGTGGAGAGAAAGCAAAGCCAACCTTAAAGTCTCCCAAAATATTATAATTTGTCTACCCAAAGCTGCAGAAATTTACCTACTACTTATTCTACTTCTGGTGAGAGAAACAAAACGAAAGTTGGATTATGTCGTTGTTATAAGCTTCTATCACACGTGCTATGCTCTTAAAGCAGACCTCCTTTTATATTACCAATCATAATTTCCCAATCAAATGTTTGCTTGAAGTTCTGGAATCTATTTTCTGGAAACAAGAATATAAGGTAGCTAGATTTCCTTATTCTGTATCTTTTTTTTTCAGTAGAAAAAACGTCTGGTGTATATTAAGTACCAACACAAAAGTAGAAAAAAAATGTGTTTTACATTCAAATTTATGTTCACTGTTCAATCTATTATTGCCATAGTAAGCTGGGATTATCACTGCATTGGAAATTAGTACAATAACTATTATCAAGTGAGCAAATTACAATCATCCATACCAAAAATAGTGGCAACCAATAGTATTTCCTTTGATATCCCTCCTTCCTTTTTTTTTCGATGCCTATCTGCTTATATTTTCCATCAGATAATATTCGACTGTAAAAACAAAATTATTCCAAAGTTCCTATTGTATTTCTTGTTGTAGTCTGATTTCTACATCTTTCGTTACATCTATGAACTCATCCACTCCGTCGCCGGCTGAGAAAACTGCTCAGAAAAATTTAATGGTTCTCTTCCCCAGCCTGAGGCATCTATAAGTTCATAATGCATCTCTCCAAATGTCCCTATCAGCACCATCTTGGATAGTATGTCGGGCATTTCATTCTTCTCCCTGAATATGTGAGTGAAAGATATGTTGGAAAAGGATCTTCGCAGGTCATTGATCCTTTCTAGCCAGGCAGATATATTTCTAGGCGCCAAAGATTTTTGGTTGTTCAGGTGATCAATGAGAACCTACAAATCTTCAAAAACCGACAACTTGTCAATATATAGTTGCGTGATAAATGACAAAAAATCCCCACAGGGCCAAAATTTCCGCCCTCATATTACTCCCCTGTTTGCCACACCAGTGAATTTTATAGTGACATTCTGAAGTGATCATAAGCCAAGTTCCACAGCCACATCTCATGTTCTGTGCCGCCCCATCGAAAAAACTTGTCAGATAATGAATTTAAAACGACCTAAGTTTGATCGAGAGGTCACGAGGGGGTTTTTGTTGGATCCTCAATTCTCCCCAATTCTAGATAATCTGTGAACTGATCATTACATATGTAATTTTATGCCCTTCGAATAGCCACTTGTTCCTACAACACAACAGTCTATAGTGAAAAATGAGTGGAATGTTCTTAAATTTTGTTACCTTTCTCAAACCACCAATTAGTAGAAACTTCGACGGTCATGTAATACGGATCATGGAAATCGAAGTGTTTTCACAGTGAACTTTGTATTTCTCATACAAAATTACAACTATAAAAAAGGTGGTTGTTGGCTTCATTCACTGCCATACACAGTCTACAAATCCCAGGCCTGATATTACCTTTTTTCTGAAGGTTTTTCCACGTTAGGTTTTTGTCCTTCTAGACAAGCCAAAAGAATATAATTATTTTTGTCTAAATTTTGACCTTCCAGATCTCATTAAACCAACTTTTTCGGTTCTGTCCAAATTGAACATTCAACAGTTCTTTATAGGTATCACTTGTACTAATTTGACCTTTTTGCAGTATACCACCCCATATGACCTGATCTCCCATACTATTGTGGCTACACCCCAAACATGTTAAAATTTCTAGAAGATGTGTCCACTCTACTGCCATGGGTCCTTGGATATCCATTTGATCTACCTCCTTCCACCTTGGAACACCCACCAACCATTCTTTTATAATTTTACAAAGATATAAAACTCCTCTACCATTCATAAAATTCCCCAATTCGGCATTGATGGAATGGGTTTGAGGATAACCCCCAATATCAGCATTCCCAATCAGAATTTTCCGGCCATTCTTGAAATGCTACTGTGGAATTCCATGAAATATTGGCCAGATTTTCATGAATCCATTCCAGATATATGACCCCATAGCCACTTTCTTCCATCCCGCAATGTACAAATTCTCCAGACTCTGAAGTCAGAGATACTTATACTTTATGATATCATTCCAAATTCCAGGGGTATGTAGGCACCTCCAAAGAGATTTCATTAGCATTTCCTTTCCAAAGGCTTTCATATCGAATAGTCCCCAACCCCCCTGATCCTTCAGCTTAGAAATATTCTCATATATGGTAAGATGGTACTTCCCTACCTCCCAACCACTATTCCAAATGAAATTTGCCAAATTTTTCATGATTCTGTCAATAATGGTCTTGGGAATATAGAATAGATGTGCCCAGTACACGGTGAATTGTTAGAGGAACGCCTGCACTAGAAATAGTCTCCCTCCCTTCGACAACCACTTTAGTGACAAATCGTTTATTGTTCTGTGGTATATGTCCAAAAGCCATTGCCAGTCATCCACCCAGTATTGAGAGGGCTTAAGATGGAAGCCTAGGTATGTAAAGCCGCCCTCAACGAGCAAAATACTAAACTTGAATATCGCCTTGATTTGTTCAATAATCACTTGGTCCCCTTCGGAGTGGTATAAACAAGACTTTCCTTCATTAGCCAGCATCCTCGAAGCTTCGCATAATTTTTGAAAAATGTCGTGCAGTATGGTCCAACATTTTTTAATAAGAAACCCAAATATCATCACATCGTCAACAAAAAAACTGCATGTGATCTCTCAATGTGATGTAACTTTGATACCACGTAATAAAACCAAATCCACAGCCCTATTTATTTTGGTACTAAAATCATTCATAACCAAAATAAACAAGAGGGGCGATAGAGCACACGCCTGGCGAAGACCCTTGCCCAGTTCGAAAAATCTAGACGCAGATCCATTGATAATGACAACCATCGATATATTTCAAACACATTCCATGATCCATTCTACTGTGTCATTGACCATTATGATTTTGTAGAGGATCTTTCTTAGAAAGCCCCAATCCACCCGATCATGTGCTTTTCTGAGGTCCACTTTCATGACCATTACTTCCAATATCCGTGTATGGATGGTATGCAGAATCTCCTGTGTGGATGCAAAAACATCATGAATACTACAATTTTGAAGAAACCTAGATAGTTCCATGGAAATATATCTTGAAATTATCTCTTTAATTATCTCTGGGATGATTTTATATATTTTTTTATACAGGGTATTACACAAAGAGATTGGCCTATAGCCCTCAAAAGACAAGGAGCCTTTCTTCTTCGGTATGAGTGCAAGGAAAGTTGAGTTAACTACGCCATGAACTTGACCCTTCAATCTCTCTTCTTCTACCAAGTTAGCAATGTCATGAATAAATAAATCTGAGAAGTGGATATAAAAGTCTGGAGTCCACACATCCGGACCCAAACTCTTATCTGGAGGAAAGGACTTGAGCACTCCCTCCACCTTAGCAGTACTAACAATAATATTCAATTTGATATTGTCCACTTCCTCAAACATCTTTGGATATTCTTCCAAAGCCCATAACTGAGCCTCCACCACTGGTCCCTCTCGTGCCTTATAACATCTTTCAAAATACGTAACCAGCTCCTCCTGAATCTTCTTAGTCGTGTTATAGATGTTCTCCTCAACATTGAAATTCCACATGGCATTAGTATTCTTCCTCCCATTAGAAAAAGAGAAAATATTTTGTAATATTATCGCCTTCCTTAAGAAAGGTTGTTCAAATCTTAAATCTCTAGGTTTTTTCTTTATGAGAAATATATTTATTTTCTTTGTCTCCAATAATTTGAGCCTTGACCAACCATCAGATGACAGGTCACCATCATCCATGTCTTTTAATATCTTAGCAGTTTCTCTAGCATTCTATTCCAATAACAAAATCATATGTCATTTCTTATTTTTCACCCACTCTTGAACCTTCCCTTTCAATCCTCTTAGTGTATGTGATACATATTCCATAGAAGGAGTCCCAAACATCCTCCCATGCTTGTTGATATAATCACGGGCCATGTTGTTGAAATCCTTATCTTCTAACCACACCCTGTTAAATTTAAAAGTTAAGCCTTCATCTTCCTTTCAAATTGTCAATCCATTACAATGAGCCTGTGATCAAAGACAATTAGGGCCTCTACCCAGGGCTTAACTTTCCCCATCTGAACAAGAAGATCTTCCTGCACCAAAAATCCATCAATTGTGTTCCTAATAAATTCTATCCATTTCCGTCTGTTGTACCAAGTTGGGAAAACTTTCTCCAGAGAGGCATCCTTTAAGTTTGAATCTCAGATTAGATCCCCAATGTATTCAGATAGAGGGTCACATCTTCTGTGTTCTCCCCAGATCTCCCCTTCATTCAAAGTATATTTAAAATCGCCAGAAATTATGGAGTAATCTAGAGCAATAATCCCACATACCTCATCCTTATTCCAGAATTTAACTCTATCTAGATAAGGCACATATAAATTGATCGAATGAATTGTTTTATGAAAACCTCTAAAATGACTTGTCATTAAAATTCCACCAAAAAAACTAAAAGCTTTAAATTCTTCCTAGTGAGGATCCCAGATCATTGCTAGACCACTTGATCTACCCTCTGCATACTTTGCCACCATGTGTCATGCTTGAAACATATCATGAAAGAAGGATAGAGATTTGTTAGCCACTGCTAGTGTCTCTTGAATGAAAATCAAACATCGGTCCAATTTCTTGAAAAACTCCGACAATGAAACAAAATTGTCCCTCCCCCAAACCCCTGTAGTTAGGGAACAAACAATCATCAAGGAACGATTTTAGAGGGTACGAGCACTATAAGGACACTTTCTAAAGCAAGGGACACTGGAACATCCCTGAATTTTCTGGTCTGCAAATCTAAATCAATGATCCTCGAGATGATGGATTTTTTATTGAGGTAAGGTATTCCTTTCCCTTTCTTAATGGTAACATTTGAGACCGACAAGTAACTAAAAATGAGAGGAGGAGACGACGGCTAGCCAATGTGAACCACCAGAGGGGAAAGTTGTGCATCCAGAATATGTTGCAGGAATTCTAGGTCGCTGCTAATACAATTCTGAGGTGACAGAGAGGCGTCTCTGTTGGAAATGTTTTCATTGATGGAAAAGGAAAAGCCTGCACCGACCTGCTAAGAGAACTGCATAGAGCTGCATAGGGGAAGAAGGCCATCAGATTGAAGATCAGGCCAGCCAGTAGTTGTAAGTTAATTGATTGTGTAAATAAGAAATGTTTCAGTATATTTGTGCCTTGTGGATTTAATATTTGGGCTCTTGATGGATGATGATTGATTTCTGTGTAATTGAAGTTCGAATCCCATAAGTAAGGATATGATCAGAGTGATAAAACTCTGTAAAATATATGATAGGAATCTCTTTGTGAAAGACAGAATTGAAATCCTGTGTATGATTGAGTTCTGGTGATACTCTGTCCCTGTGCATGCGCAAGAGTGTTTGACTCTGCAGTTAATGTACTCCATCCCTCTATTAATGTCTATACTCCTGAATGCTCGTAGTTATATGCTGCTGTGTATATACTAAAAACAGTGGCATGGTGTTGCAATTCCACATAAGAAACGGAGGAGCGAGGTCGTAATGTGCAGAAATCAGCATTGAGATGGTGCGAGGAGGAGAACTCCTTTTAAATAATAAAGGACGACAGAATGCAAAGTTAGGCGGAACCCCGAGCTAAAAGGGAGAAACCATGAAGAGTGAACATTAAAGGTGGTTTCTGGTTTTCATTGCACCACCTTTACATGGTGGGTGGTATTCAAGAGATTAAGAGTGATTCCATAGGACGGGTGACACGTGTCCCCGAGAGAATTTGAAAAACCTCTCTCACTGCACACCATCACACGTTATTGTTTGCGCATCTTCGCCGAGCGATATCCGTCCGATCAAATGAGGTGGCGCGACGCGATAACAACAGTAGGATGGAGATGACCGTTAGCATTGGGGCCCATGCTTACGTGTGTGTTGATCATTATTACGGTTTGCGGATTTAACAAAATGTAATTTAGTGGGTCTATTCAAAGGTTGCCTCTACATATGCCTGGAGCATTGAGGTTTATTTTAAACCATACACAGTTGAATATAAAATCCCAAGTCAAATATTTATATATGAAGTTTAGAATGAGCTAAGTTGGTGATATTTGCCATGGTTGAGCTCAGAAATTGTAACCAGAGTGCGGACTAAAAGAAATTTTGTTAATAAAGGGAGCGTTAAGAAAAAAATTCACCATATATGTGATGTGTGGAAACCTGGTCATTTAACCAATGCTAAATTGATTGGTCCGAGTTGATTTGACTATGGTTTAAGCCATAGATTCTTCAAGGAGGTAAACTTCAGCATAAATTCGAAATTGCTCAGATTGGAAATTGGGTTAAGTACTAAATTGAGTGCAGGTGATTTTATGTGCAAGTAAGTTTTAATTATTTAAATTGCCAGCCCAGAAAATAGAGTATTGAAATTGCCCAGATCGACAGTTGGATTGAGTACAAATTCGCTGTATCCATTTTATATGCACATAGAAAGAGGAAGTATGAGGCCTGACAGAGGTAAAAAAAGATTGCAGAGTTGAAGAGATGTACAACAAAGGGATTCAAAAGTGCAGTGAAAAGGTGGAATATGCAGATGACAGTGAACAAAGAGAATGCAGAACAGTTTCTTAACAGCAGCAGGAAAGGACAAAACCAGCTAGCCAAAGGCTGAGTGAAGTTTATATACTATAACTGAAAATGTAAATGTTTTATTTGTTTTATATTGTTTGTGATGCAAAGGCAAGTATCCTAAGGAAAAGAAAAATCCCACTGTAACATGGAAATTTGTACAGATTATTATAATTTTAAATGAGTTGGACAAAGGAATGAGAAGACAGAAGTCAAAGAGTCATGGCTGCTCATTCCAAATTCCTTGTGGAATACAAACAATCATGCAATGAACTCTATATATAATATCAACTTGATATGCATAATGGTGAGAGAGAAAGTAAGGATAGAGAATGAAAAGCATAGAAGGTTGTGGCAGAGAAGAAAAGGAAGAGAGGAGCAGAAAGAGATGCTACTGAATAGAGCTGATATCTGAGGTAAATCAACAAACATTTCTTGTGATAAATTGAGGAAGTTGGAGCTTCCCTATGAAGTTGAAGCTCGATAGCTGTCAGTTGTAGCTGACTGAGGTTGGAGCCTCCTATAGGTTGGTGCCTGCCGAAAATTGATGGGAGTTGGAGCTTCCTTGCAAGTTGTAGCTTGCAGAATTGAGGTTGGAGCCTCCTGTGGGTTGGTGCCTGCAGAAAAATAGTGGTGAGAGGGAGTTGGAGCTTTCCTTTGCATCACAACAATAATAAGATGTGGTTCTATCCCTTTATGGGTTTCCACTTATATCTGTTGTCTCTATCTGTGTTGCCTATGTGCTGAGATGATTTTTCAAATCTGCCTAATGTTTGTTGCTCTCGTAATAAGTTTAATGTCACATTAATTTAATACTTGCTGCAACATATTAAGATTGTTCATATACTAAGGTTGATTATAAAACTAAGTTATAAATAAGCTGATGAAAAGTTGAAAAATGCTCATGTATGTATTGAACTGATTCACCTCCCCCCTCTCATTTCAACTAAAATTCAACAATTGGTATCAGAGCAGGTTCCTTTGTACCAGTTTAACAACAGAAAGGAGATTCTAGGTTCTCGGGATGGCTAGTAAAGAAGGATGCTCAATCAATAAAGCCCCTTTCTTTACAGGTGCAAATTATGCCTTCTAGAAAATCAGGATGAGGACATACATAATGTCTCTAGGAATAGAAGTTTGGGTTGTTGTGGAGTTAGGATATGCCCCAAAGGAAACTGACTCAGAGAAAGAATCCAAACAAGATTTTGTAACTAACGCAAAAGCCATGAATGCCATATTGAATGGATTGTGTGAAGCAGAGTTTATCAAAGTAATGCACAAAGACACTACCAAAGATATGTGGGATACTCTGGAGAATATCCATGAGGGAGACAAGAAAGTAAAGACTACCAAAATTCAAGTCTATAGAGCCCAGTTTGAGAACTTAAAAATGAATGATGATGAAGACATTGATATTTTCTTCCTAAAAGTTGCAGAAATTGTTAACAATATGAAAGCTCTTGGAGAAACCATGCCAGAAAGTATAATTGTGCAAAATATTCTAAGATCTCTTCCATCCAGGTTTAATCCCAAGGTGTCTGCAATAGAAGAAATAGATGATTGGGAGACCTTGACCATGAACCAGCTACTTGGAAATTTAACAGCATATGAGATGAGGCTCCCACAGAAGAAGCCAAGTACAAGGGAGGCAGCCTTTAAAAGAGAAAAGAAGAAAAAAGAAGAGGAAGACATATGCTCTTGCTCAGATGAAGAAGAGGAAAATTTTGTCAAGAAAATGGATAGAGGCTCAGGTAAATACAAAGGTAAACTTCCTTTCAAATGCTTTAACTGTGGAAGAGTTGGACACTATGCTACTAAGTGTCCTCACAAGAAAGTAAGGAATCAGGCTCAAGAGTCAGAGAAAAATACATCAAATAACTGGCAGAAAGGAAAGAAGTTCAGTAGAAAATCCTTCTATGCTCAACAAGACAACAGTACATCTGCAGATTCAGATGAACTCTCAAGTGAAGATGGAACCTCTGAATTTTTATTAATGGCTATAGAAGAACTTGAAGGTCTCTTGCTAGAAGATGAAGAAGAAGAAGGTGAAGTCGACCTTGAGGGGGAGCTAAGAAGTGCTCTGGAACAGATTGATAGACTCAAGCTGAAATGCAGAAAACAAAAGGAAATTCTCCTCAAGTATGTACGAGAAGAACATAATTCAGAAGTCCTGATGCAGCTAAAGATAGAGATTGAAGAAGCCAAGAATATAGAGGACATGTTACTTAATAAAATCAAGGAAAAAACTCAGGAACAATAAAATTTGGAAGAAGAAGTAGTATGTCTCAGGAAGAAATTAGAAAATTCTCAAAGCAAAGTGGTTATAAACTCTTCTGAAACAAAAAGCTCTAGTAAGTTGAATGAAATTCTGGTTGCTCAAAGATCGCCTATGATAAAAACTGTAATAGGCTATGAAGGAGAATCAAGTAGAAACAAAGAAAAAGAAAACAGAGAGATTATTTTTGTAAAAGCAAAGAAGGATGATGAAGCAGCTCAAATAGTGCCTACAAAAGAAGAAACTTGTAAGGAAGGAGATAGAACCCAGAAAAATCCTCTAATAATAAAGAATGAAAGAAATACTCAAACAACAGGAGAATATTTATATGCCCCTGAGTATGTCAAATTTGAAAGCCATCAAAGGAGATTCTTCCCTCCTATGAATAATGCCACTTGTTATGTCTGCCACAAGCAGGGACACATGGATGCATATTGTCATGCAAGGAGGAGTAATTTAAACCAGCAAAAGATGCAAACAGTGAAGAGACTGTCTCAAACAAACAAATGGAGAAGACAACCTTACATCAGGTATGCAAATAATTTCTATGGTTATTGTTTTTATTGTAAGAAATTTGGCCATAAAATTATTGAATGTAGAAATTATGGACAAATATTGATGTTCAACACCTCAAGGAGGTTTTTGAATCAAAGAAATTTTGTTCATAATCACAATTCTGCAAAAATTATGATCAAATATTGTATATGCAATCAAGTTGGACATATGCCTTCCAAATTTCCTTTGAAAGGATGTGATTCATCATCTCACAAAAGATACCAAACAAAAGGATGCCTCCAGTGGAAAAAGAAGGAGCATAAGTGTGACCTGGCTCTAACTGCTCAAGATCTGGAAAGCCAATTGTATCTGGACAGTGGCTGCTCAAAACATATGACTGGAGACAGGAGAAAATTTATAACTTTTGATGAAAAGAAAACTGGTAATGTTACTTTTGGCAATGATAAATCAGAAAAAATCAAGGGAAAGGGCTCAGTCAGCTTAGATAATGGCAGAGGTAAGGCCCAAGATGTACTATTTGTAGATGGGCTGAAGGAAAATTTGTTGAGTGTCAGTCAAATGTGTGATAAAGGCTGCGAAGTTCTTTTCAGAGCACAAGACTGTGAAGTCAGATCAAGCACCACAGGTAAGACTCTGCTCAAAGGTGTTCGAACGGAGAGAAATGTTTACATCGTGAAAGAGGAAGATGAAGCATGCCATCTTAGCAAACTCGAAGAGTCATGGTTATGGCATAGGAGATTGGGACATCTCAGCTTTGATCATATCATCAGACTGAGAAAGAAGAAAGCGGTCAAAGACATGCTAGAAATAAAAAGGCCTTCTAATACCATATGCAAATCTTGTCAATTGGGTAAACATACTCGCACATCCTTTAAGGCCAATGACGAGGTATCAACAAGAAGACCACTCCAGCTTGTGCACATGGATCTGTGTGGACCTGCAAGAACTAAAACACCAAGTGGAGAATCCTACTTTATGCTGATAATAGATGATTTCTCCAGAATGACATGGGTTGCTTTTCTCAAGAATAAATCAGAAGCTCTGGACAAATTCAAAATATTCAAAGCATTAGTAGAAAATCAGACAGGATGCAAGCTAAAATGCATCAGATCGGACAGAGGAGGTGAATTCAAAGATTATGACTTTGTAGATCTGTGCAATGAATATGGCATAAAACAACAATTTACTATTGCACGGACACCTCAGCAGAATGGAGTAGCAGAGAGACAAAACAGATCTATTCAACAAATTGCCAGAGCCATGATGCAAGAGAGTAATATTCCTCAAACCTTCTGGGCAGAAGCAGTACATAAAACGGTGCATATCCTTAATAAATATCACTTAAGGCCAAGCAGTGACAAGACTCCCTATGAACTATGGCATGGAAATCCACCTTCAATCAAACATTTCAGAATTTTTGGAAGCAAGTGCTATATAAAGAATAATGATGAAAATCTTGGGAAATTTGATGCAAGGGCAAATGAAGGGATTTTTCTAGAATATGCTTCCAAAAGTAAAGGGTACAGGTGCTACAACAAGACTCTTCGAAAAATAGTTGAAAGTATTGATGTGAGATTTGATGAAGAACTTCCAAACAATACAAAAGATACAGACTGCTGTAGCCCATCAGACAACCATGAAGAAGAAAACCAAAATGATGATGAAACAAGCACGACAACAGAAGATGCAGAGCTGAGCTCGAAAGCCCCCTCAAGATACACTCAGAAGAATCATCCTAAAGATTAGATCATAGGAGACAAGAAAGCAGGGGTCCAGACAAGAAGGCAGCTAGCAGAACACACAGAAGAGGTATACATAGCCATGCTATCACAGATAGAGCCAAAGAGATTTGAAGAAGCCTGCAAGGAAAAGTATTGGATAAAGGAAATGAATGAAGAATTGGACCAAATTGAGAAGAACAATACCTGGGAACTAGTTCCCAGACCAATTGAGAAAAATATCATTGGCTTAAAATGGTTATTCAAGAATAAAATGAATGAGCAAGGACAGGTAATCGGGAATAAAGCAAGACTAGTTTGCAAAGGATATTCACAAATTGAAGGACTTGATTATGATGAAACATTTGCTCCTGTAGCCAGAATGGAAGCCATCAGAATGTTTTTGGCCTTTTCATGCCACCAAGACTTCAAGGTATATCAAATGGATGTGAAATCTGCATTTCTGAATGGAGATCTAGAAGAAGAATCCTACATGGAACAACCAGAAGGTTTCACTTTAACAGACAAAGAAGACTATGTGTGCAGACTGAAGAAGGCTCTATATGGACTGAAACAGGCTCCTCGTGCTTGGTACTCAAGACTAGATAAGTATTTTCAAAAACAAGGCTTTAAGAGAGGCGGAGTAGACATCAATCTATACATAAAAGCCCATGAAAATGAACTCTTGATTGTTGTAGTGTATGTTGATGACATTATTTTTGGAAGCAACAGAGATGAACTGGAAAAAGGGTTTACTGAGGAGATGAAATCAGAGTTTGAGATGTCCATGATTGGAGAACTCAGTTTCTACTTAGGACTTTAAATTCAGCAAAAGAACACATGTACATTCATCTCACAGGAAAAATACTTAAAAGAAATGTTGAAAAAATTCAAAATGGAGGACTGCAAACCTGTATCAACTCCCATGATCACGGAATGCAAGTTGTGTGCTGATGATGGATCTACTGATATAGATCAAAAACTCTACAGATCCATGATAGGAAGTCTGTTGCATCTGACAACATCAAGACCAGACATCATGCTAGCAGTAGGACTAGTGGCTATATATCAAGCAGCACCTAAACAAAATCACCTTCTTGCAGTAAAAAGAATATTCAGATATCTACAAGGAACAACACTGTATGGGCTTTGGTATCCTAAAGGAAAAAACTTCACTTTGACAGCATACACAGATGCAGATTGGGCCAGCCGTGTGGATGACAGGAAAAGTACAAGTGGAGGTGCATTCTATCTAGGAGAAAGTCTGGTGGCATGGTTAAGCAAGAAACAAACATCTATCTCTCTATCTACAGCAGAAGCAGAATATATAGCAGCAGCAACATGCTGTACACAAGTCATGTGGATGAAGCAAACCCTCCAAGACATGAAGGTAAGAATTGATGAACCTATCTCAATCAAATGTGATAATACAAGTGCTATAAGTATATCAAAAAATCTTGTGCTTCACTCAAAAACTAAACATATCCCAATCAAGTATCATGTTCTCCGAGAAAAAGTGGCTCAGAAGGTAGTAAAGCTGGAATATGTACCAACAAAAGAACAGACAGCTGATATATTTACCAAACCTCTTGCTAGAGAACCATTTCAATATTTGAGAGATAAACTAGGGGTAGTATCTATAGATGCTACTCTCTGATATAAAGAGAAAGCACAGTTTCAGGGGGGAACATAAATGAAAATATCATTCCACGGGGAGATCAGCCAGCAAGGAAAGCATGAAATAGGTCCTCAGGGTCAAAGGATTATGGAAAGAATACACCCATCATAAAAGAGTTAAAGAAAAGGCTAAAGGGTCAGAATTTTAGATTTAATCCAAAGTTTGGAGCAGCAGGGTACAAAGTCAGAAGATCTCAGAGAGAGGAAATGCAAAAAGCAAACTAGGAAATGAGCAACCCCTTGCCATTGATCTCAAAGGGGGAGGAAAAGCGAAAAGGGGCTTCTATAAGGCAAACAAAGGAACAATATTGCCATCAATGCCAAAGGGGGAGACTGTTGGAAATGTTGTCATTGATGGCAAAGGAAAAGCCTGCACCGACCTGCTAAGAGAACTGCATAGAGCTGCATAGGGGAAGAAGGCCATCAGATTGAAGATCTGGCCAACCAGTAGTTGTAAGTTAATTCATTGTGTAAATAAGAAATGTTTTAGTATATTTGTGCCTTGTGGATTTAATATTTGGGCTCTTGATGGATGATGATTGATTTCTGTGTAATTGAAGTTCGAATCCCATAAGTAAGGATATGAGCAGAGTGATAAAACTCTGTACAATTTATAATAGGAATCTCTGTGTGAAAGACGGAATTGAAATCCTGTGTATGATTGAGTTCTGGTGATACTCTGTCCCTGTGCATGCGCGAGAGTGTTTGAATCTGTAGTTAATGTACTTCGTCCCTGTGTTAATGTATATACTCCTGAATGCTCGTAGTTATACGCTGCTGTGTATATATTGAAAACAGTGGCATGGTGTTGCAATTCCACATAAGAAACGGAGGAGCGAGGTCGTAATGTGCAGAAATCAGCGTTGAGACGATGCGAGGAGGAGAACCCCTTTTAAATAATAAAGGACGACGGAACGCAAAGTTAGGTGGAACCCCGAGCTAAAAGGGCGGAACCACGAAGAGTGAACAGTAAAGGTGGTTTCTGGTTTTCATCGCACCACCTTTACACGGTGGGTGGTATTCAAGATATTGGGAGCAATTCCACAGGACGGGCGACACGTGTCCCTGAGCAAATTTGAAAAACCGCTCTCACTGCACGTTATTGTTCACGCATCTTCGCCGAGCGATATCCGTCTGTTCAAATGAGGCGGCGCGACGCAATAACTACCGTCGGATGGAGATGACCGTTAGCATTGGGGTGCATGCGTACGTGTGTGTTGATCATTATTAAGGTTTGCAGATTTAACAAAATGTAATTTAGTGGGTCTATTCAAAGGTTGCCTCCGCATATGCCTGGAGCATTGAGGTATATTTTAAACCATACACAGTTGAATATAAAATCCCAAGTCGAAGATTGAGATATGAAGTTTAAAATGAGCTAAGTTGGTGATATTTTCCATGGTCGAGCTCAAAAATTGTAACCAGAGTGTGGACTAAAAGAAGTGTTGTTAATAAAGGGAGACTTAAGCAAAAAATTCACCATATATGTGATGTGTGGAAACCTGGTCATTTAACCAATGCTAAATTGATTGTTCCGAGTTGATTCGACTATGGTTTAAGCCATATATTCTTCAAGGAGGTAAACTTCAGCATAAATTCAAAATTCTTCAGATTGGAAATTGGGTTAAGTACTAAATTGAGTGCAGGTGATTTTATGTGAAAGTAAGTTTTAATTATTTAAATTGCCAGCCCAGAAAATAGAGTATTGAAATTGCCCAGATCGACAGTTGGATTGAGTACAAATTTGTTGTATCCATTTTATATGCACATAGAAAGAGGAAGTATGAGGCCTGACGGAGGTAAACAAAGATTGCAGAGTTGAAGAGATGTACAACAAATGGATTCAAAATTGCAGTGAACAAGTGGAATATGCAGATGACAATGAACAAAGAGTATGCAGAACAGTTTCTTAACAACAGCAAGAAAGGACAAAACCAGCTAGCCAAAGGCTGAGTGAAGTTTATATACTGTAACTGAAAATGTAAATGTTTTATTTGTTTTATATTGTTTGTGATGCAAAGGCAAGTATCCTTTGGAAAATAAAAATCCCACTGTAACATCGAAATTTGTACAGATTATTATAATTTTAAATGAGTTGGACAAAGGAATGAGAAGACAGAAGTCAAAGAGTCATGGCTGCTCACTCCAAATTCCTTGTGGAATACAAACAGTCATGTAATGAACTCTATATATAATATCAACTTGATATGCATAATGGTGAGAGAGAAAGTAAGGATAGAGAATGAAAATCATAGAAGATTGAGGCAAAGAAGAAAAGGAAGAAAGGAGCAGAAAGACATGCTACTAAACAGAGCTGATATCTGAGGTAAATTAGCAAACATTTCTTGTGATAAATTGAGGAAGTTGGAGCTTCCCTATGAAGTTGAAGCTTGATAATTGTCAATTGTAGCTAACTGAGGTTGGAGCCAACTGTAGGTTGGTGCCTGCAGAAAATTGATGGGAGTTGGATCTTCCTTGCAAGTTGTAGCTTGCAGAATTGAGGTTGGAGCCTCCTGTGGGTTGGTGCCTGCAGAAAAACAGTGGTGAGAGGGAGTTGGAGCTTGCCTTTGCATCACAACAATAATAAGATGTGGTTTTCTCCCTTTATGGGTTTCCACTTATATCTGCTATCTCTATCTGTGTTGCCTGTGTGCTGAGATGATTTATCAAATCTGCCTAATGTTTGCTGCTCTCATAATAAGTTTAATGTCACATTAATTTAATACTTTTTGTAACATATTAAGGCTGTTCATATAATAAGGTTGATTGTAAAAGTAAGCTATAAATAATTTGATGAAAAGTTGAAAAATTCTCATGTATGTATTGAACTGATTCACCCCCCCCTCTCAGTTCAACTAAAATTCAATAGTCTCTACCGGGGGAAGATGACGATGAACAATGAGGTGGCAAGGAGGAAAGGTTTGCTTGCGGGAGACCCGGGGTTGGGGAAACATGTGGAGGGATATCATGGTTCTAGGATCGAGAAACATCAGACAAATGGATGCCAGGGAGTGGAAGTGGAATCTCCCTAAACTCCTTCAGAGTCTCATAGGTGTCCTCCAATTGTGTCTGGGTATACCCCCAGCTGACAGAGACCTAGAATGCCTAAAGTTACATGACCCCCACACAAGATGAAACTCCTTTACCCAAACATATTTTCGAGAAAAAATTTGAGTGGGATAAGGAGAATCCAGTGCAGACCTCCCAGGAATTTGGACGATCTCGATCCAACGAGAAAATCTCCGTCTTTAATCACTTCCCAACTGATATCTGCATCCGAGAACATAGGATTCCTAGTCCTCCACCGACGAAAATTCCACATTATATGTCCCGTATCATGACATAAATGGCATCTAAAAGGGGTCTTCTAAAAGTCAATTATTTGTTTGTGAACCAACGCTTCACACTTCAAATCTATATGAGCTGGAAGACCTCTAGAAAATGAAACCTCATCCAGAAGCAGGGCCACTCCCTTATCAAACAACCCGAGGCATTTGGGGTCTACAAAGGGGCAGGTGCCGATGCTATACCCTATGGTGGTGAGGACATGCAACATCCAAAACTCTAAGGGAAGCCCAACAAATTTAACCCACACTAAGTGGTTCTTAGGAGTGTATTTGGTTGGATTAAAACCAAGATACCACTTGTGGAGAGCCACGAAGCATCGAACAATCACCTAGGGCCTCCGGAGCACCTCCCCCACATCTTCTGACTTCATAAAATGGAAGTTGAACCATCCATTTTGTAGTTTGCAAAACTTGGGGGGGTATCCAAGAAATTTTGACCACGCTTCCATCAACTTGTTTAGCATATTCTCCTTACACTGTTTATCAAAAAACCAACGGCCCACAAGTGCTCGAGTGTGTAAGCTATCGGCTCTGTCCCACATTACATTATGTTCGAAACTCAACAGTGGACACTCGTCCACGGGTTTGAAAGGTTTGCCTAAAATTTTTGGATATTTTGGACGACCCCCAGAGGTACCACACTATTGACTAGAAGGTGGAGTGGAGCAAGTCCCGCAACAAGGTATCACAACTTCTACCACTGAATATACAACTCCTCGGATATGAGTCTTTTGGGATTGTGACAAACGACGTGGGCTGGATATGCTACCACCTTCTGCCACCTCAACGACATGCATGAAAGACTTGTTGTATCCCTCTGACTCTAGTTCTTGCCAGTAGAGAATCAAGAACAGTCATAACTTCCCCAAAGGAGTATTAAACACCGTAAACCTCCGTTTAAGGGAAAAGTACTCAGCCCAACACCAAGAATTAAATTACGATCCCCTTTCCCAAGGTTTGATTTTCCCTCTTATTTTGGGGAACGTGAAATTAAAGACGTTAATGAAAGAAATCCATTGGCCACCCCACTTTATACCATCCCCATCCGTAAAAGGACTCTATCACTGCCAAATCAAGTATTAATACAATAAATCAAACTTAAAAGCATTAAAATGGAGGTATCTGCATATTATAGGTCATCTTCTAGAGCTTTCAGCCCGATCTTCCAACGCATCAAGAGGAATTTGAAAATCCCGATCATCGCCATCCGGTCACTGTAATCACTGGAAAGTCCACATAATCATTGGAAAAGTGGCCCTGCAGGATTAAGGTGTGAGAGAAAGAGCACAAATTCCCACAAATAGGGTGACAACAGTAGATGATCCTCATATGGTAGAAACAAGCACTTCAATACCCATAAACCAAAGGCATCCAAAAATAATCTCGTCTCATGAAGAAACTATTATCCACAGCAGCAACAAAGATAACCCTCAATGTTCCAACAATTATTACAAAGTTGAACCTTGAGGATTTTGCAGGGTATGTTGAAAGGGATAAAATGACTCCACTTACCACACAACGCAAACTGATGTAGTGCAAGTTTCTATTTCCCTGACTTTAGGATGTAATTAAAAAGTGCGTTAGAAGACTCCAAAGCCAGCTATCCTCGGTTAGAAAAATGAGAGGAAGTTGGATATAACATATATAAAACAATGTGAAATTTCTAATCCAACCATTACTAAGAGTTGAGGACCATTTCCATACATTGATTGGTTTGGGAAAGTCATTGTTGCCCCCACTCATTGAACACGTTCAAGATAATTTGACGGGCATTTATTTTCACAAACTATGGCTTCTGGCATGATTTGGGGATTGCCTGCCAGACAAAACAATTACATTGCAAGAGATGAAAAACAAGCTATTCAATGGAACCTAAGTCTGTAGATCATTGTTTGGTCAAGATCATTTTCCCCGCATAAAAAAATTCGCTTTTCAACCGAATTATGTCGAGGATGAGCCATCCTCTTCACCTTACAAGTCCTCTGCACACCCCGATAACAAATATACTCCATCGAGCTCTATTTCTATATCTATTTTGGATGGCATATGTAAATATTTCCGTTTTAGGGATGAACTTTCATTCCATTCTCATAGGAGTTCAAATTTTCATTTGGTGATAAGTAAAAATGAACGATCTTCGACCAATTACTAAAATTTCATTCGTAGTATAAATATAGCCAGCAATAATGACTTTTGACACTCATAGAATTACATATCATGTAAAGTAGGCCTGACATGGTTGATGCACTACTGGCTGCTTATCAATTTTCCCTCTGATAATTCATTTATTATCAGATCTAAGCCATGTGATTTCCATAACGACATTCTTCTTCTTGACATATGAGTTACATGTTACGCTCCCTCATCCGCTGCTGAATTTCAGGATTACTCCATTTATTTCTGGAAACAGCTGGAGTAAATATCTGGAAAATAACTGAAGTGATTTCCTTAATTTTTGGAAACTAACTGCAGTAATTTCCTTAAATTATTGAAATCAACTGTAGTTCATTAATTTCTTGTTGGGAGCTTCTGAAGTGGTCCATTACTCCCACTGCAGTTCTCTCCCATGATCAGTGGAGCATTTGACACATATCCAACAGAAGCTTGATGGAAGCTAGGCTATAAAATTTCTGTTTGGTCCCCAAGCTCACTAATTCAATCCTTCAGTTTTTCACCATCAACTAGAATTAGCAGAGCTTGGAAGCCCTTTCATATTTCAGATTGAAAATCCCTCTATCTCTGGACTGCACATCAAAAATTTACTTTTCAAATTTTCTGCTTGTGTGAAGTTTGATGGGCTTGTGTATACCAGAGTGCAGAATATACGCTGTGTGTATAATTGTCATTCGATTATCATAGCAAAATATTGCTGTCTGCTTGCCTCTCACGAGTTGCATTCAATGTCTTAAGGCTCCTATTTCCACGTCAGCCTTGGTTTCTAGACTGCAACAGAGCATATATCAGAGTTAATTTTGTGCCATATGTGGGAGCTAGAAGGAAGCTATTTCCAGAGGCTAGTATAATTCTGTGCTTGAGGATTCGAATCTGCGTTAAACATTGAACAGTTTTTCTGTGCCTGAGAATTCGAATTTGCGTTAAACATTGAAAAGTTTTTGAAGCACGGAGTATTGACCAAAATAAGTTTGGGAAACTTGGCAAGTGAATTCTTGATTGTGTGGGTTTTACATTATCTTTCTACTGGAAGCTTAGCCACCAATGGCTGGAGGTATTTATTTAATTTTTATTGGGCATTTTAAAATTAAACATTTATTTTTAGATTCTTTTAAGTTTTTTAGAATCGATATTTAGCTTCAGTTTCAGCATTAAAGAACTTTTATTTAGTTATTAAAAAAATAACATTTGGTATCAGAGCCTATTTTTACATCTCTGCCTTGGTAATTTATGAATATAATTGGATAAATGTCCTATTTTCTAAATTAAAGCATATATTTAGAAATATTTTTAATTTTTGTTTAATTTTTATGCTTATAATATTTAGTTTAATTATATGCAATTTTGGAAAATATGCTCATATTTAGTTTGCATGAATTTAATTATTTAAGCTCTAATTAAAACATGTTATTATGAATGAGTATACGAGGCCTATGGTTAAATGTTATGCATGAATATTGTAGTTTCATTCATGCAAATTTATCGGTTAATTTTTATGAAAATGATGTCTAGTGATCCATATAATTTTAATTGATTAGAGAATAGCCACATCATCTCTAATCAAATAAAATTATATATTATGATTGATTAGGATCACATAAAGAAAGTTTGGACATTAATTGTAATTAATTATATTAAATATAATAAATTTTATCTCACAAGAATTTTTATTATATTTAAGTAATTAATTAGGATAAAATATTCATAACTTACCCACAGGAGTTATGAATTAATAAGTTTTATCATAAAGTTCAAAAAGTTAATTGAATCTGCTTGAATTAAAAGTTTAGTCCACAGACAATTTTATGTCATTAGATTCAATTTTAAAGCATGATTTACATTGGTAAAGCATGAAATTTTATTTATGCCTCAATTTTAACATAAGTATGTGTTTTTAATATTATGCAGTTGTACAACCTGCAAATTTCTCTGAAATTCGTACTGATATCCCTGAACTTAAGGGAGATAACTATAAAGTATGGAAGGAGAGATTTCTCCTTCATTTGGGGTGGATGGACATAGATTATGCTATTAGGAAAGATGAACCACCAGCACTCACTAATACCAGCACTGCAGCAGACATCGCGCTTTATGAACGATGGGAACGATCTAATCGTTTAAGCGTGATGTTCATTAAGACTAAAATTTCAGCTGGTATTCGTGGTTCCATTGAACAGCATGAAAAGGTCCGAGACTTGTTGAAAGCCATTGATGATAAATTCGTCACTTCAGACAAGGCACGAGCAAGCACCCTAATCATGAAGTTCTCATCCCTAAGGCTCACCAGTGTAAAAGGTGTGCGCGAGCACATCATGCAAATGAGAGACACTGCGGCTCAATTGAAGAAACTCGAGGTTGATATATCATAGTCTTTTCTGGTGCACTACATTCTGAACACCCTTCCACACCAATACGGACCTTTCAAAATCTCATACAACACACATAAAGATAAATGGTCAATTAATGAACTCATGACCATGTGTGTTCAAGAGGAAGAGAGACTGGTGATGGAAATGGGAGAAAGTGCAATGCTAGCAATGCGAGGAAAGGGAAAATCTCAAGCCAATAGGAAAGGGAAAGGTAAAATACCTCCCCAAGCCGATATCAAGAAGGATTCCAAGTGTTTCTTCTGTAAAAAGAAGGGACACATGAAGAAGGAATGCACCAAATTTCAGAAATGGCTTGCAGACAAAGGTAATCCAATCTCATTTGTTTGTTATTAATCTAATATGGTTAATGTCAATATTAACACATGGTGGATTGATTCTGGATCAACAATTCACATTTTGAATTCCTTGCAGGGTTTGCAAAACCGAAGGAAGCCGATGGGAAGTGAGAAAAGCATCTTATCAGGAAACAAGATGGGCTCGCATGTGGAGGCTATAGGAACATGTTATTTAACTTTAAGTAGTGGCTTTGTTTTAGAATTAGAAAAGACCTTTTATGTACCAAGTTTCTCTAGAAACTTGATTTCAGTTTCAAGGCTTGTACCTTTTGGATATTCCTTTAACTTTTCAGAAACATCATTCAATTTATTTTATAAATTTGATTTTGTTTGGAATGGTATTTTGTCTAATGGTCTTTACTGAATTAATTTACAAAACGACATCACTTATGATTCAATGCATGTTCACACTGGTATTAAAAGATGTGTTATTGATGAAAATTCCTCAAAATTATGGCACCAGAGACTAGGTCATATCTCCATAGATAGAATTAAAAGATTGGTAAATGAAGGGGTACTTAATACTCTAGATTTTACTGATTTTGAGACTTGTGTGGACTGCATAAAGGGAAAGCAGACCAACAAGTCAAAGAAAGGTGCGAATAGGAGTTCAAACATATTAGAGATCATACATACTGATATATGTAGTCCAGACATGGACTCACATGGTCAGAAATACTTCATCTCTTTTATAGATGATTACTCATGATATATGTATCTCTACATGCTTCATAAAAAGAGCGAAGCATTAGATGCCTTTAAGATCTTTAAGGCTGAAGTAGAGAATCAATGTGGCAAGAAGATTAAGATCGTGAGATCAGATAGAGGTGGAGAATATTATGGTAGATACACAGAAGATGGACAAGCACCTGGGCCATTCGCTAAATTTCTTCAAGAGCATGGGATTGTTGCCCAATACACCATGCCTGGTTCACCTGACAAGAATGGTGTAGAAGAAAGAAGAAATCGAACATTATTAGACATGGTGCAGAGTATTCTTAGCAGCTCCAATCTTCCTAAATCCTTGTGGACTGAAGCACTCAAGACGGCAGTGTATATATTAAACCGAGTTCCAACCAAGGTTGTTCCTAAAACGCCATTTGAATTATGGAAAGGTTGGAAACCGAGTTTACAACATATGTGCATTTGGGGATGCCCGTCCGAAGTGAGAATATATAATCCACAAGAGAAGAAACTGGACCCAAGGACCATTATTGGGTATTTCATTGGATATGCTGAAAGGTCTAAAGGTTACAGATTTTATTGTCCATCTCACAGTACTAGGATTGTGGAATCAAGAAATGCGAAGTTTCTTGAAAATTACTTGATCAGTGGGAGCGATCAAACCAGGAAAATAGTTTCTGAGAAGGATCATTCAGAATCTCAACCTTCCACCTCAAGTGAAAGATTGGTTATTGTTCACAGCACCCCTCAAGTACAAACTGGTGTTGAAAAACCAATTGTTGAAGTTCCACAAGCTACTGACGACATTCCAGTGGATCAGATAGTTCAAGAATTGCCAAGAATTTTTTAACAACGAGTTGAACCACATACTTCTCAGGAAGATGGTGGGACAACATTAAGAAGATCTACTAGACCAAAGAGATCAGCAATTCCTGATGATTATGTTGTGTATCTGCAAGAATCTGACTACGACATTGGAGCCGAAAATGATCCTCACTCTTTTTCACAAGCCATGAATTGCAAAGAATCAGAATTATGGTATGATGCCATGAAGGAAGAGATGAATTATATGAAGAGTAATGAAGTTTGGGATCTTGTTGAGTTGCCTAATGGTGCAAAAGCCATTGGATGTAAATGGGTCTTTAAGACAAATAAAGACTCATTGGGCAACATTGAGAGATACAAGGCTAGACTCGTTGCAAAGGGATTCACTCACAAAGAAGGAATTGATTACAAGGAGACTTTCTCTCCTATATCTAAGAAAGATTCCTTACGCATTATTATGGCATTAGTAGCCTATTTTGACTTGGAGTTGCACCAAATGGATGTGAAAACGACATTTCTCAATGGAGATCTAGAGGAAGAGGTTTACATGAAACAACCTGAAGGATTCTCCTCTAGTGATGGTGAGAAGTTGGTTTGCAAGCTCAAGAAGTCATTATACGGATTAAAACAAGCTTCCCGCCAATGGTATTTGAAATTTCATAATGTAATTTCTTCTTTCAGTTTTGTAGAAAATATTATGGATGAATGTATATACCTTAAAGTCAGTGGGAGTAAAATTTGTTTTCTTGTTTTATATGTGGATGACATTTTGCTAGCAACCAATGATAAGGGTTTGTTGCATGAGGTGAAACAATTCCTCTCTAATAAATTTGATATGAAGGATATGGGTGTGGCATCTTATGTAATTGGCATTAAGATTCATAGAGACAGATTTTGAGGATCTTGGGTCTGTCTCAGGAAACCTATATTAATAAAATTTTAGAGAGATTTCGGATGAAGGATTGTTCACCAAGTGTTGCTCCCATTGTGAAGGGTGATAGGTTCAGTTTGAATCAATGCCCAAAGAACGACTTTGAAAGGGAACAAATGAAGAACATTCCATATGCTTCTGCTGTCGGAAGCCTAACGTATGCTCAGGTTTGCACAAGACCTGACATTGCATTTGTTGTGGGAATGTTGGGACGATATCAGAGTAATCCAGGTTTAGACCACTAGAGAGCTGCAAAGAAAGTAATGAGGTACCTTCAAGGAACCAAAAGCTACATGCTTATGTATAGACGGACGGACAATTTGGAAGTTATTGGCTACTCAGATTCTGACTTTGCTGGATGTGTTGATTCACGCAAATCAACATCATGATACATTTTTATGATGGCCGGTGGAGTTGTATCATGGAGGAGTGCCAAGAAGACGTTGATTGCCACTTCTACTATGGAAGCCGAGTTCGTCTCCTGTTTTGAGGCTACTTTAGATGGTGTATGGCTTAAGAATTTCATTTCTGGGCTTAGAATTATGGATTCTATCTCTAATCCATTGAGAATATATTATGACAATTCAGCTGTTGTTTCTATGGCTAAGAACAACAAGAGTGGGAGTCGAAATAAACACATCGACATTAAGTATTTAGCTATAAGGGAATGTGTTAAAGAAAAGAAAGTGGTCATTGAGCACATTAGCACTGAGTTGATGATCGCTGATCCTTTGACTAAGGGCATGCCACCATTTAAATTCAAGGATCATGTAATGAATATGGGACTTGGTTCCATTATCTAAATTCTCATTGTATGAACAATGTTATTTTTAATGAAATTCTTAATTATTGTGATGTTTTTCTCATATTTATGTGCACTTTAATTTGATTTGAGAAAATACATCTGTGTAGGACCAAGAATAAACATGGGGTCTATTCATTAAGTAATTGTTGCCACATAAATTTTAATAAGAATAAATACATAGTAATACATGGAAGATAATAATCATCATTAGAGGACTTATCGCCATGATTCATGTATCTATTACTTAATACAGATTATCAATGGGTTTTTAGATGAGACATTAAGAGTGGAAGTATGGACCAAGTGGGAGAATGTTACGCTCCCTCATCCACTGCTGAATTTCAATATTACTCCATTTATTTCTGGAAACAGCTGGAGTAAATATCTGGAAAATAAACGAAGTGATTTCCTTAATTTTTGGAAACTACTGCAGTAATTTCCTTAAATTATGGAAATCAACTGCAGTTCATTAATTTCTTGTTGGGAGCTTCTGAAGTGGTCCATTAATCCCACTGCAGTTCTCTCCCATGATTAGTGGAGCATTTGACACATAGCCAACAGAAGCTTGATGAAAGCTAGGCTATAAATTTTCTATTTGGTCCCCAAGCTCACTAATTCAATCCTTTAGTTTTTCACCATCAACTAGAATTAGCAGAGCTTGGAAGCCCTTTCAGATTTCAAATTGCAAAGTCCTCTATCTCTAGACTGCACATCGAAAATTTACTTTTCAAATTTTCTGCTTGTGTGAAGTTTGATGGGCTTGTGTATACCGGAGTGCAGAATATACGCTCTGTGTATAATTTTCATTCGATTATCATAGCAAAATATTGCTATCTGCTTGCCTCTCACGAGTTGCATTCAATGTCTTAAGGCTCCTATTTCCACGAAAGCCTTGGTTTCTAGACTGCAACAGAGCATATATCAGAGTTAATTTTGTGCCATACGTGGGAGCTAGAAGGAAGCTATTTCCAGAGGCTAGTATAATTTTGTGCTTGAGGATTCAAATCTGCGTTAAACATTGAACAATTTTTCTGTGCCTGAGAATTCGAATCTGTGTTAAACATTGAACAGTTTTTGAAGCACAGAGTATTGACCAAAATAAGTTTTGGAAACTTGGCAAGTGAATTCTTGATTGTGTGGGTTTTACATTATCTTTCTGCTGGAAGCTTAGCCACTAATGGCTGGAGGTATTTATTTAATTTTTACTGGGCATTTTAAAATTAAACATTTATTTTTAGATTCTTTTAATTTTTTTAGAATCGATATTTAGCTTCAGTTTCCGCATTAAAGAACTTTTATTTAGTTATTAAAAAACTAACATTACATGCAAGGTCCAATATAGAATATCTTTCCAAAACAATAATCTTGGACATATCCATATAAAATTGGTCATATATATATATATATATATATATATATTAACGAATCAATAATCAGTGCTGGAACCCATAGGAAGATGGAAAGCAAACAGGTCCATTTAAAATTTCAGATAAAATTTTATAAATTAAATCAACGGTATGGTCTCTTACGAGCCGAAGAGCGTTGTAACTGAACTAGGGGCCCTTTTCTAATCTCCCAGCAGCACGCTCTTTCAAGGGATGCCTTCAATATACATGTGTGCAGGCCAATTCATAATGAAATGAAATTTTAACGAGACTAAAAATAGTCTATGGGACGATGGGTTTTTTGTTTTTCGCCTTTTGCATTTTAGTCATTTTCTTATTCAAATTGATGATGAGCTGACCCAATCTTCCCACTATCTCATTGCTGAAAATACAATGCCAAGAAACCGAAGCTAACATATTCCCATAGCTTTCTCTGATGTCATTGAACGCATCACATTCCAAAATCAATTTTCTTTTTCCAATTCCACTCCTCCATACCTGAAAAATGTACACACTCGTTCTTCCAAAGCTTCCTTAGGATTTTTCCACCGTCATATTTCACACCGAAGATGATGTGAGTTGGTTCTTAATCGAGCAATAAGAACCTTTGCCCTCCTTGGAATGTTAGCTCCAATGCACTCTTTTTGTTGGAGATCATAAGTAGGGTTGAATTCTTCAATGTGGTACTTCTTCTTTCTACGCAACTCTTTTCCCCATACCTAACAAAAGTATTTAGCTCCTTGCTATTTTTGGGACAAGCATTGAGGTAGATATTCCATTTTTGCATCCATGTGTAGTTTTGTCTCATCCATGTTTTCTTTATTTCACTCATGCCTTCCTTGAAGATAACATTAGGCCATCTACCTACTCCCTTTTGCTCAATTCCTTTTAGATATCTTATGAGTGGCACCATAGGAATTGCTTCAATGGGATTTTCTCCTGTTTCAGTCAACAGTATCTCATAAGGTACCAAAATTTTTATTTTGAAATTTCTCATGATCAAGTGTTTTTGGATTTTCTCAATTTTCTTCCATTTTGAGACAAGGGTGTAGCTAGCCAATAATTCACACACATATAGCATCACTGGACAAACTAGGAGTCCAAAAGCACTTTAATCATTTTCCAATCCCATAACTCCGCCTCTCTACATTTGTTTTGAAGAGCATATAATGGTTTCCACCCTCCTAAGGTTCTCTTCTTTCTGCAGTCCTCCCATTCAAGTTTATTGTTGAAATCAATCCTGAGGTATTTGTACTCATTTACTTCTTCAAGAATGTTTCCTTCAAAAGAAGACCGTATGCTAAATCTGCTTCCTTTTTTAAGAGAAAATCATTATCTTGGTCTTGCTAATATTGTCTTGCATCCCCACTTCTCTAAAAAAATTCTCAAGGGCATATATGTGCATCTGCAATCCATGGGCCAATTCAGAAATCAATACAAGATCATCAGCATATAAAAAAAGCTTTATCACAAACTACCCCAACCAAACACCATCCCCACCCTACAAATATAGGAACTCTTCCAGTTTATCAATATATAAACCAAAAAGAGAAGGGGATAGAGGAAAACATTTCTTGAATCCAATGTCACTTTTAAAGCTTTCTGAAATACCCACTGAGGTTCTAATTTTGACTTTCACCTCTTCATAAAGTCTATGGACAACAACTCTATAATGCAAAGGAATTTTAAGCTATTCCATTCTACGCTACAACTTATCTCTAGGGATTGTGTCAAATTCCTTTTTGAAGTCAACAAAACATCAAAATACTACTTCTTTATCCCTCCAAACCTTTTCAATAATGTGTCTCAACGTGATGTCGTGATCCATTGTAGAATGCTTCGACCTAAAACATTCTTGTCCTTTTGTCCTCTTTTCTTTACTTCTTTCCACTTACTGATTCTATTTTCTACCATGCTACCGAAAATCTTTGCAAACAAAGTATTGATCATAATGGTTCTATAATTGGACAGATTATTAATGTCCCCACTTTTAAAAAGGCAGATTGCTAGGCTAGTTGTCCAATCTCTTGGGAAACCTTGTTGAATGATGTTGTTGAATATTTTCATGATGTGCAGTGCAAGAGTGTTCTTTCCCCATTTTAGATACTCTACTTGAAGTTCAACCAAGTAATTTTCCTTTCCTGTTTCCAGCTTCTTAATTCCAATCTCCACCTCCTGTAATGTGAAAAGATTTGTAGTTGTGTTGAGCCTCGAGGGAGGCTCAACCTCCGATTCTTTCTCATAGAGTTGCCTTGCATATTCAAACCATTGATTGGTTGTAATATTATTTTTGATTTGCTTCTTCCTTGGTTGAAGTTCCTGCTAGAAAATCTTTGGGTTGTTCTTGCCTAGACATATTAACTCTTCTCATCTTGTTTGCATGAACTCATATTTTTTCCTTTTTAGTATTTGCTTATATGTGAGAATTTCAACCCATGTCTTATCCGTGACAAGAAAATTATCAATGTAGTTTTTTTTATAGTTTTTTCATGTTTAAATTTTTACTGTTGTGAAACCAAATTTATTTAATTAAAAATAATTTAAATTATTAATGACAATTTAATTTTAAAATCAAATTAAAAAAAATATTTAAAACCAACTTCATCATAAAACCTCTCCACACAAACTTTACTATAAAATAAGAAATATCATAAAATAACAAATTAAATTAGGAGCCTTCATGCAAACTTCACCATAAAACTAAGAATAAGATAATCATAAAATAAGCAATTAAATTAGCGACCTTCACGCAAACTTCACCCTAAAACTAAGAATAAGACTGGTTAAGATTACTTATAAAAGGACAAACTCTTAGTTAAGTATCTTCATAAAAATTTCACGTGTTGTAAAGGAAACCCACTAAAGGTAGCGTAGGTTCGGATGACATAAAGAGAAGAAGATATAAAATGGAAACCCACTAAAGATGGCATAGTTTCGGGTGACATAAAACAAGGAAGATGTTGTAAAGGAAACCCACTAAAGGTTTCGTAGGTTCGGGTGACATAAAGAAAAGAAGATATAAAACGGAAACTCACTAAAGGTAGCATGGTTCGGGTGACCTAAAATAAAGAAGATGTGACCATAGTAGATAGGAAAATCTTACTTATCTCGATAAATTAGTAAGAAATGTTTCATTAATATAGGTAATGTTGTCTCACTTAACAATAGATGAAATATAATATTGTATTGATGCATTGTTGATGTTATCATGTTTGAACAATTTTTATTTGTAATATGCATTTGTGAATGTTGAACTCACTAGAGATGATATGGACAAAATTGTTGGTCGTCGTTGTGGTCATTGGTGAAGAGAGTTCGGGATGTTCATACAACTTTGAATATTATAGACACTATTAAAACTAACATTTAAAATACTTGCCACAATTAACTAAAACTATATTAGATATTCGGGAATCATAGACACTAACTGTAGGGACTGAGAAAATTTTGTTGAAATTAACAGAGATTTTTTCTCAAAATTTAGGGAATTCCAATTGAATAAAAGAAAATGGGATAATATTTAAAGAAAAAGAGATAACTGAATAAAAGAAAAAGAGCTAATATTTAAAGAAAAAAGAGATAAAGGAAAAAATTTATTGAATAAAAAACCATTTTAAAAGACACAACACCAACACTCTAGTAGAACATAACACAAAACAATCCAATTACAATTGTTTGGATTGTGTGTGTTTTACTTATTTAATAGTGAATACCTAATACTCATTGATATACATTTGGGAAATTCTATGTGGATCTTGCAACAATTAATTTATTACAACTAAAAGTGGATGAGGTCCTAGGAAATAATGATATAACGATATTAACATTTGTAAAATTTTGAACTATAAATATTAAAATATTATCTTAATCTTAGAGTCATTTTGCATCTATATTCTATTATATAAAACTAAGAATACTGTTATAGAAGAATCAAAATAGGGAAAACTATCCAATGTTCATCCTATTAACACTAGCATTTGAAGAATAGAAATAAGGCAAGTTAGTAGGTGTTCATCTTATTAACATTCACATTTGGATTTTCAAAAGAGATACACTAGAGAAAAGAAAACCTATACCACAATTAGCTAGTACATGCAAATGAAACATGAAAATCATAAACAAGCCGTGGGATTTCTCAATTCATAATCAATGTTCCTTCCCAACATAGAAATTTCTTGGCCCTCCATTGCACTTCTTTCCAAAAGCTATATATATAGTCAATGCCAAAATAAATACTATGTCAAACATTATAAATCTAATATTAACAATGTCAAAAGACTCAATATAAATTGATTACACATTCAAACAACCTCATTATTAATTACACATTTAACCACCCTCATCTTAAATCTTCACAATATGAACATTTAAAGAATCTGTAAATATTAAGACAATGCCCTTAAAAAAAAGCACAAAACATTTTAACACCCTTATTATAAATCATGACACAAAGATTTTACAGAAAATAACAATACATTCTATAAAATATAACAATATTCTTTGGGATACAATTTGAATGACCTAAAAATTATTGAAAAAAGTGTCACTAGAATAAATATACTAAACAAAAAAAGATATTACTTTTTCTTTCACAGGAATTTTCAGCCTCCAAAATTTTCCACCGTAAACCCCAGTAAAAAATACACAATACTCTGTATTCATAATATCGCCATTAGAACGATATCTCCAAGAAAAAACGAGTAAAACATGCAAAAACATATTATTTATTTCCTCACGTTTTAAACATTAAAAACATTCTTGAAGATGCTAGAACATTTTTCATCAGTACGGTTCTACAACCTTGTGGAAACTTGTGCCTGCATAGACTGTTGTTGACCGCAGTTCCTCCTCAATTGGTAAGAGATGAAAAGGCAACAATATAGAATATAAATAAAATAAATAACAAAAAAATGACTCCATAAATATCAAAAGAGAAAACTATAAAAGCACTTTATTATACTTAGCAGGTTGCCCAGACCTACAAGGAGCACCTGCCTTGATTTGGCCCTGAAGATACAGACATCAACATCAACCCTTGTATATCATAAGTGAATTTAATAAGTTTCACATGAAACTATGGACACGTCTTGAACTTACTAGACTCTCTAAAATTAAAAGCAACTAAATACTAAAAAATGAACATTATTGTGGGCAAGTCCACTACCAATTCCGTAATAAAGAGAACCATTAAAAATTACACGCAATGAGAGAACCATTAAAAATTACACGCAATGAGAGAACCATTAAAAATTACATTCAACCTCAATATCACCAACAACTTGCAAGAACAAGGAAGAAAATAAACATATTTAGAAAAAATATCAGTAAATCAATATCTGCGATGGCTTGTCATCACCCCCCATTCAACACGTTTGGGCATTTTTACTGCTTCAATACTTTCAGTAACTAAACCAATTTGGTTCACCTGCAACATGTTGCAAAAAGATTATAAACATTATATGTCACTTCAAAACCAATATACAAAAAACAGGTCAATCAATTTGGGTCAATATATTTACCTTCAGTAAAGGGGCATTCCAATATTTTTCATTCATAGCCTTTCCAATAACCTACACCACACCACTACATGTGCATATGTCAATGAAAATTGCAACAAATATGGAAAAAATAAGATGACGATGATTTTTTTCCACAACAAAATTTGATTTCAACCAAACACATGCAAGTCAAAGTATAGATATGAAAAATGGGTTGTCCCAATAAAACTGTCAAAGTTTAGATATGAAAAATGGGTGGTCCCAATAAGACTGTCAATGATTAATTGCGAGAAGGTTTCAAAGTAAATACCTTTGGATTGGTCACCAATAGATCATCCTCAACAACTTTCACCTTCTCCCAAATTGTGCCTGTAAATTGTTCATAGTGAGACCAATCATATTGATCAAATGGGTCTTCTATAGATACGATTGGATAATTCACAATAAATGATTCGTAAAGCTTGATCAACTCATATCCTGATATCTTTTGGCTACCATTATTATTCTGCAGAGACGCAATTTCAAGGGAATGAGACAATTATATCCAAATAAATAGCATAATTTCATATTGTTGTTAAAATTATGCAATACACTGAAATTATTTACCTGAAAAATTAATTACAGAAAATGTCTAATCTAAAGAAAATTAGATTTATTCAAAATGTGGCTATGCCAATTAGGTCCTCTCATGACATCTTCGATAGAGTTAAAACTTAAGACTATATTGAGAATTGCCTCCTTTCTCTAGAAGATCCACAATCTAGGAGAATCAGCTTTGGGGAGGTAGAAGTATCTCTATTCTGTGTAGGAGAGTATACATAGAAAATGATGGTTTATTATTTTAATTAATGGGAGGTTAAGATGATTTAGATATTTTTTTTTACTGGTTGGAAAAAACATTTGATCGCTCCTCATTTATCTCAGTCAAGTCATGCAACAATGAAATCACTCTACAAGGCATGGATGGAATGCTACTAAATTACAAATCCTACGATGCAAATCTCACAGCGCAACACTAGACACTACTATGTGGCCCATCAGTAAGGGTTGATGGAAGTACTATAATTCACACTTTACACTGCAATATGGTGAGATAGACCATGTTAACAAACCATGCATCAATATGGATCACTACAGAATGGCTCCAAAAGTTGTGGGTTTTAAAGTGAATTACATACCAAACTAAGCATTTCTTGCTAGTAGAAAATATATCCTATGTTATCACCAAATTGTGTCCTGTTGGGTTGTTTCAATGGTCAACTTCGAGTAACTATTTCAGACCACTTTTGACTGAGGATTAGCCTCTTTAGTCTGAGAGAGCTCTCTCAACTTATCAAAGTATTTACTCAATTAGGTCTTAAAACAAATGACTAACTCTGTGATTGTTTTAGTATATGTGATTGCCGGTGAAAAATGACGAAGTTTCAACTACCATTGGGCTCATGGAGTCAGTAAAAGGAATTCAATGATAAACATTCCTGCTTATGGAAGCTGAGGCTTTTTTTTGTTTCAATGAAAAAACAACACTAACACATGAGAATAATCAGTGACTCAATGCTCAAAGGAAGTCAGAGCATATATGATATGAATTCTGAGTAATTTAGCATCAATACTACTGGAAGCAAGATATAAAAGATTACATAAACCCATTGAAACACATCAATAATCTCACGTAAAGCAAGAAAACTCACTGTTTGTCTCTTACTGATATCAAAATTACAATAGTAGTTGTGTCAAAAGCATTCTCCAACCCTTTCTAACTATAAAAATCTCTCATTTATAGAGTGAGAGCTCATACAAATGATTTTCCACCTTTCTCACCTTGAATTCCCTCCTTAGAGACCTATTTCAAACATGATTCTATCACTTGGAGACTTCTTAGGGATATTTCTGTTTTGCAGAGTTTGAATACAAAAAGGACTTTCTTTCATTAATCGTTCAACAAATCAATTTAATAACCCTTATAAGATGAAACCAACTAATTTTATGAGTGTAATTGAGTGTTTATATGTCATTATGCCACATGGATGTTGAGCTGGACCTCCTCCAAGTCGAATTTTACAAATTTTTCACAAATCTAGTTAGTGAAAATTCTGAAAAGTAGGCTTCAAAGATGAGCGTATAATTTCCAAACCCTGATGGATTTATAGAATCTAAGAGAGGTTTTTGTATATGGGCATGTGCTGAAGAAAAACCTCTTTCCGATTTCGAGAATACCTTTTCATTTGATCATAAATCAAACTTGAAGTTCAATGCTAAAACAATCATATACAGAAAATTTCGTAGTGTAGTTTAGCAGCAAATTTAATTCACCAACCTCTTCCACCTATTAGCTCTTTTTTCTAATGTAGACATTTTTGTTGGGTTAAAAGAGCTAAAAAAAAAAAATTCAAGGCCTTGAATTTGATTTTATCCATGTTTTTCACCATATAATCACCTATAGAAATTTCGTAGCAGATTATGGGCTTCAAGCCTGGAAGTTGCTACGAAACTACCTAAAGTGCAACAAACTTAAAAATTCTCTCTTTTTCTTCAAAATTTCACCTGTAGGTCTTCAAATTGATATTATAAAGGATGATAAGGAAAACGTGGTTCAAAATGCCTCTTACCCTCTTCAAAAAGCATCTTTTTCACCTTTAGCAAGTTTATTTACCAATAAAATGACTCTGTTTTTTCTGAACAAATAGGGTTCAGAGATGAGCTCCTATCTCCATATCCTTGATATATGTTGCAAAAATTATGGAGGTTTTTTAGTTCCATTTGTTCTGAATAAAAACCTCTCTTGTTTTCTTGAAAAACATCTCCAGGTGTCCGAGAACTGCATTTGAAAAACATGTATCAAACGAGAAAAAAAACTCATTCTGAAAATAGAGCTGAAAGACATCTCTGAATCTCCCAATTTGTAGCACCTTTGAGAAAAGTGAAAGAGGTTACTGTTATTTGATTTGTGCTTGACTATAACCTCTGTCAGTTTCTTAGACTGCTTCTCTGTTTTCCTAGAGACTTCCCTTGAACTTGACTTTTCAAAAATTCAAAAACAAAGAAATCCTCAGATTCGCTATGAAATTGTCAGGTAGTTTCGTAGCGAAATTTGCCTATTTTGCACTGTATTCTCTATGAAACTGTGAAAATCTAGACAAGTGGCTTTTTTTTTAAATTTGATGAATATGAAAGTGAATCCAAGGTGGATTATTATGGATATGACCCTAATGAGACAAGGTGAAGCTTATGATGACCCTATCAAAAAAATTTGAAAAATTGAAAGTGATAACAATGGCTCCAATAGGGATGGTGTGCCCCTATGGTACATCAAAGAACTAGTAGTTCTAGTGCCACTGCCATTGGGATGCTCCCATCTACAAAATGAAAAATTGCAACCTGCTCTAACCTGTAACCTTGGCACTGAAAAACAAATAGCTGCTAAAGAACTGAAAGTACACATGCTGAATTTAAAACTGAAACTGATAATATGCTTGATCTTCAAAATTATTTATATACAATTTATCCTACTCTACTTGCCCAGGATAAAAACTAAATCAAGTGATCTCACACTTCCAATGAATCCAATCAAGAAGTCGAGTACTGGATTGGAACGAACATTCCACTTCTCTGATCATAAAACCATTCCTGAGAGATGACAAGTTGTTCCACCATCTGAATTTGTCTACATAACTGAAAATCATATTAAAATTAATTCTTATAGAATATTCCAATAAAGCTGCAAAAGGATATTTGAGAGGTATGAACGAATAATTCTTGTTGATAAACAAGAAAGTGTGAGTAAATATGATCCTTTGATAGTGTTCCTTGTTCATATTTTTCTTTATAACTCTTGTGACCATTCTCGAATAATAAAGAAAAAATCTGTTGATCATTATTTTCATTTGGGAGAAAGAAAAACTTGGAGTATTCTTGAACACTTTCAAAAGGAACTGCCTCATCTTGTACGACAAAAATTTCTAGAGGTAATCCTTCATATGATTCAAGAAGCATACTCATCTGATTGTCTAAAATTTTCTTTTCAAAAATTTCTTCATTTTTTGTAAGCTAATGCAAGGAATGACATGAAGAATAAATTTCTTCCTTCACCTGAACATTATAGAAATTATCTACCACCATTTCCTCTTGTTGTTGGCAATGATTCTCGTCTTCTTTATGATCAAAATATTGACAAGTCTGCTGCAACTATTCATTAAACGCAAAGGATGTAACATGATTGTCATAAATAAACTCCTGTTGGGTTTCATTTTCATCCAAGAGAGAGGCTACCCTTTCTTCTTGGTGATGAACGGAATTTTCATGAAGGGCCTCTAAGATTTCCTCATCCATGAACTCATCATCTTCATAACGACTCTCCGGATATTCAATAAAACTCACACAATGTTTACAACAGTCTTTGAACAACAATACGGAAGAATGAAATTATTTATACATATCATAAAATGCAGCATGGAGCATATAAGGAACCATTTGGTAGGCTTTTGTACCAGGACCATGCTTTTCCTTCTAAAGTGACCATAAACATCTTCATGAGACAATCCTCAAGGAACTGAAGCTTAATTATGCGTACATGCATATGGAATCTAACCAAACGAAAAGCAGTAATGTCTTTCTTTTCATCCTTAAATATTGGAAGATCAGTTAACTAGTCGTCTTTTGGCATAGGATTTGGAAAACCAAGAATGTGAGACCGATTCATAGGGAATACCTGCCATTTATTCTTGTAATGGAACTCATCTTGGAACTTCATCAAGCTACTGATGTTGAAGTAGTGGAGTCACCTTCCAATTTATTATTTGATGTGTGGAGTCTCCAGAGCATAAATACAGCCAATATGAGCCTAAGTGTTTGCTTCTCTCAGACCTTAGAACTGAAACTTTGTCGTTCTTCCCAGGGAAAATTTACACCTTTGTTCCGCGGCAACGACACCAAAATGTTGCACCAAATTGATACTCTACTATGTTTTTTCAGTTTCAGTAATATACAGTGACATTTTACTTCCAAACCTAAGATTCTAATGAGGTCTTTAATATTTTATTTGCTCTATATATTTTATGTCTAATCATTTGCAGTGAGTTTTATCTCTAATTACTCAAAACTCATGTTATCATGCTCTGACTTCCTTTAGAGGTTAAATGGATGTGTTTTAAATATGTTGTGTGTATGTACCATCCTTATTAAAACCTCTATTTTCCTCAGCTTCCATGAGAAGAATTATTGTCATCAAGTTTATTGATGTCGACCCCATAGCCCAATGGTAGCAAGCCTTTCATTTTTCAACCTAAAATCATTCAAAACCAAGTCACAGTTCATAGATTAATCCATATAATATTATTTCTATTGAAAATCATAAATCCCCTTTGAGAGAGCCCTCTCAAACTGAAGAGGCTAATCTTCAGTTAAAAGTGGTTTTAAAGAGTTACATTAAGTTGATTGATGAGCAGCGTATAAGGATCAATTTGGTGATAACATCCCCAAATCCACTCATGGTAGGATTAATTAATATTTCATGACGAAGTTAACTAAGTTTCTTAAGGTAATGAATTTATGTTTTCTTCTAGTTAAGACCTCTTTTGTTTTTAGGGGAAGAAGGGTAAAAAACGATATTGGTCTAGGTCCTTCACCATCTATTAAAATTTTATTTTTTAATGTAAGAGAAGTCCACATTAGTCAATGAAAATGTTAATACTAGAGCAAGCAATAACTCTAAATACATTGCTATTATTGGAAAATAAATACCCTCCTCCTCCTTAAATTCCAAATCATTCTTTTGATCCTTCTCATTGTAAAAATCAAAAGCAACTACCTCCATGCCAATGAAAACCTAGTGATTGAAACAACATGAGTCTTGACCTTTTATAACTAATCAACATTGCACCCAATAAAAAGTCAACAATAGAAAATAATCAATCTTAATAATGTGAACCTTTCTAGTATAGTATGCATTCTCAATGGAAATATTGGATAACTTGAGGCCTTCTTTATTCTCCTCCATTTCAATGAGATAAAAATTAATACAACTACTGTTACATAAGAAAATCACAAAGTTTCAAACTCACCCTTAATTTCAATGAATTACCTGAATGTTTGGAGAAAATCCTCCTTCATCTCCATATTTTCTTGCACCTTTACCATACATTTTATTAGTTATAGCTTGTAGGATCTAGAAAAGGTTGGGAAAATTTGCGAAAAAAATCTAATACAGAAAAATATTTAAGGATGAAAAGTGGAAGAATATTATGCACATGTTCTCCATAAATCTATGTACCACATATAATAGAAGCGAGTGAGATCATTGTATATTATTTTTATATTAAGTAGAAAGAGAAATCATGATTTCCCACACTAGTCGTTGGAAGTTTGCAGTCAAAACTTTTATTTTTCGTGCATTTCTCTATGAATTTTGCTTAAAAATCCATGAAGGAAAACATTTTAGGCTTTTCAATTTGGTTCCATTACAAACATTGATAATCCTAATAGGTAGCATGCAGTCTTTGGTAATAATCCATTTGAGTAGAACTATCACCCTAAGTATGGACAAGTTGGACTCCATTCACAATGGGAGACTACAATATAGTGTAAATCCAAGGGGCTTGGCGTGAAAAAAGAAGGATGAACCTAGACTTTGGGGATGGGGTGGGGGAGATAATCCATCCTAACTAAGACCAAGTGAGGTTGGGTATATTTTCCTAGAGAATGACGAACCCAATCCTTGGGTGGGTGACTAATCCATCCTAACCAAGACCAAGTGAGGTTGGGTATATGGAGGTGAACAGTTAGAAACCTAGTTTTAAAAATAGTATATTCCATAAAAGTGAATTGAAACATCAAATATTATGACACTGCCATAATATGAGCGTAGTTCTATTTACAAACCAGCTAATTTACAACTCGTAATTCTCCTTCATTTCAATGAGATAACATTTAATACAAAAACTATTACAGAAGAACATAACATAGTTTCAAACTCACTCTTAATTTCAATGAAGTACCTAAATTTTTGGATCAAAGCCTCCATCTACAAAATTTGTTTCATCTTTACCATGCGTTTTCTTAATTGTAGCATGTAGGATCGCAAAAAATTGGGATAATTTACAAAACAACTCTCAAAATTATTTTATCAAAAACATAAGAAAAAAATATTGGTATGATTTTGAAGCAGCATAGGCATGCCTTCAAATGATGGTAAATTTTTGAACCCATCTACATGGCTTCTCTAAATGAAGAAGCTCTAGTAGGTATAATCATAAACTCCTACATTACCATGAACATCTAGATTAGACTCAGTGATAAACTTGAATATCTAATATTCTATTCTCAAGAGTATATTTTTGAACATCTGATCACACTTGAAAGTTATGATTCCATTACATGCATGGTTGGCATAAAATTCAATAAAACTTAGACATAAAATAGTTTTGTAAATTTAAATCACAATAATAAATCCCACGTAAATAAAAAAGATATACTTGCATTTCCAATTTATTTCTTGCATGTGAACCTCCATTGATGACATTGAAAGTAGGTACCGACATCACCAAGGTTTTGTTACTAGAAAGGTTTGCAATATGCTACATTGTATTATTATAAGGTTAGTACCTCCCAACAACATTATTATATGTATTATTAACATCAATGTCCATAGGAGCATCACAAAAATAGTATAAATAGGAAACACACCATTAAAACCATGCAAAACATCCTCCAACTAAGGAATAACGCCTTCAAAAAGATTGGAACCACATAAAGAAAATATCAACTATAACTTCAAAAAAAATTAGAATTAATTCAAAAGATTCTAATGATCCAAGAATAAAATGTATTTAATAAAGAGGTGTCTTCTTAACATAAGCCCCTTCTTTACAAACTGCAAGAGATAAAACTAATATAGGATTTGCTCCAAGCTGGTAAAATTCATAAACATCAGAAACTCACACAAATATTTTTCATTGACTTAACAAAAATAGATAATCAAATATTTTCAAAATATAACTTAACAACACCAAAATGAAGGATACCTTCTGTTTGAACCAAACCTATTGACTTTGAGTTCCATCAAGCCCTTATACCATAATTTTATTGACATTTTTAAAATCGTATCAAAATAATCCAAAATTAATTCAAATTTTCTTAGTGAACTAATTTTACATATTTCTTTTTTTTCTGAATAAAACTAATTCTATTAAGATAAGAAAAGTATAGTACAATCAAGGTTGCATGCAAGCGAAACAGAAAAGCATGGGAGCCGCAGGGGAAAGTTTTATCCACCTCGCTCTTGATAGACCATCAGGGAATGAGCAAAAGAAAACATGGGAGTACAAAAACGCTGGCTCTGAGCTAAGGAGCCAACCCAGAGTGGGTGGTTACTGCCACACGACTTTTTTCGCCTTTTTTCCTGCTTACTTTGACCCAGCCAGTGGGGTTTTAATGAGCCATAACAAGTTGTAGACTATTCTGCTCTGGCGGCAGAATATCCTTCTCAGAATCTGAAGATGAAGATACATGAGAACGCTTCTGGGAGAACGGCGGGGCTAAGGGGATTACCGTACTGACGGAGGGAACGTCCAGCAGAATCTCAACATTCTGCCCATCTGCTTCAATTTCCTCCTCGTCCGAACTAGAGGAATCTATATCTTCCATAGGGGGAATACAGGAGTTCCAGCTCTTGGATTTGGGTTTGCGATTCAGGTTCTTCTTTTTGTCAAGGAACTGGGAACATGAACTCTGGAGGTGCCCAGTTTGATGAAAATGTCGGCAACGAAAGGCTGTATTTTTGTAATCCAAGGTTTGTGTCCAGTGGAAATCTCCAATCTTAAGGTTGATCTGCTCTGGCAGACCTTTGCTGATGTCTATTTCTGCACATATTCTACCGTAGGTGTAGAGTCCATTTTCCTTTCGTGAGGAGTCTGTAGCTAGATAGCGTCCTAAGGTGTCTCCAATGGATATGAAGACAAAGATATGCCACAGATGTGCCGGAAGATTCGGGAGCCTGACCCATATGGGAAGCTTGGTGATGACAGCTGTAGAAGGGTCGAAATATGGAAACCAAGGGGTAAGGAAAAGTCTAACCGAACCCCAGAACTAAGGGCCTCCTGTTAAGGCCTTCTGGTAGTCTTCATTTAGTTCAAAGACCACGATGAAGAAACCTTTTGAACATAAGAAGATATTGCTTCTTTTAGTCCAATTGGTCTGGATCCATTGGTAAATATCTGCAGTGCATGGCCATAGCCCATTAAAACGGCATATGATTGTGGATTCTGCAAAAAACTGGTAGCGATCATCAATCTCAGGAAGAGAGAAACTGATAGTGGGAACATCTTCCGATTTATCTACCAAAAACGGCTTTGGAACCATAGTAGGTTGAGCAGCTTTCGCCGAGGCCTGAGGATATTTGTGGACTGCGTCTTTGAAAGAGAGAGAAGGGCCAGAGGAGGCTTGCCCTATGGATCCACCTCTTAAACGAAAGGTAGCTGAAATAGAGGCATCCTTTTGAATGCTGTAATGGAAGAGGGGAAGGGGATTCATAAGTTGCTTACCCTCATATAGCAATCTCAGGTAGACGGAAGGGATCCCCATCCTACGTTCGAGCTTTTGCAAAAGATCTTGCATCAGATCTGTTGCACGCACCCAATGCATTATTGTCTTACCCGAGAAAGTGACTTGGATCTGAAATGCAAGTGCTTCTTCTTGCAGATCTGGCAGATCTGGCTGGTTCGAAGAGGCCCTCTGCGTCCGAGAAACCGTGGACAGATCCAAGTTCCAATTTTCCAGGCTTCGAGCGATGGATGAAGGTGGACGAGGAGCACCATTACAGTCGGCATGAATTTGCAACTCTGTCTCCTCTGCAGTTCGATCTGGCGGAGTCAGGTCGCAGATCCGCTGCTTGCAAGTGCCGAAGAAGAGATCTAAGGGATTTTCAAATTTGCCCCTGATAGCAACGTGAGCAGCTTTAAAAGCATTGTCGCGAAGGCCCATAGGAACCTTTGCCAGGAGAGCAGACACCCAGACGGTGACAACATCTATGCCGAGGGGGTCCCTATGCAAAGGCAATTTAACCTGCAGATTCGAGTCTGCAACCCTGTCAAAGAGTGATACCAGCGTCGGAGCTGCAGCTTGCCGATTTGGCAGGTTCGAGAGGCAGATCCGTTGTTGCCTTGCTACTGAGATGAGATCTGAGAAGTCTCCAGAGAAAATCTGTTTTGTTCTATGATCCGCAGTGAGGGCGGCGGCTCCAAAGCCGTCTAGATCATCTGCAAGGTAGGTATTCACCCAGATGGCGGCGGTATCTCTTCTCTGGATATCCTAGCATAGAAGCTTGCAAGCCAGCCGATTCCTGTTTTCGAACTGAACCCTGAGCAGAAGGTGGCTGGCTCTTTGAGAGGCCAAGCCTGCGCCGACCAGCACCTCAATGCTGCAAACCCTATTCCAATCGTTCGCCATCGCGCCGAGTTCTTTATTATATTGTTATATTAAAACAAAAAGAACTAATTGTACATATTAAGGAAACATAAAAAATAATATATTTTTGCTTCATTCAACCAAAAATACTCCTAAAAAAATTTAAAAATTGGCAAAGCCAAACAGGAAGTATGATTTTTTATTCCACAGTAAAAGCTTTATAAAAAACGTACATGTTAGGTACCACATATGACAAAAGAAGGTGAGATCATTGAATATTATTTATTTATTAATTAGAAAGAGAAACCATTATTTCCCACACTAATTAGTGGAAGTTTTCATTCCAAAAATTTGATTCTTGGTACATTTCTCTATGAATTTTTCTTGAAAAAACACTGAAGGAAAACATTTCATGCTTTTCAATTTCGTTCTAACACAAAACTTGATAATCTTGAGAGGTGGCATGCATAATATTTGGCCGAATTCGAACACAGGACCTCTAAAATTATAATAAATATATGGATCGAAACAATTTGAGTTGTTGGTCAGGGTTTCAAATCCCACGGGAAACATAAGCTGCTTTGGTGAGTTCTTCTTTCTGGGACATATTCTTCTCTATCAACATATTTTGTGCAGTGGAAATCATGGTATTGTGTGGTTTGTACACCGATAGATTGAGTCATGGGGCTGGGTCTTCCACAAGAAGAAATAAAACCTCATCGAATGTTCGAAGAGCAAAGACTGTGCTAATCATTGTAGTTTCTTGCATGTGCATAAAACCTTATAAAAAGCTCTACTCATACAAGAACACTAATTCACCATTAGTATTTTACTGTCAGCAAAATGTATGGTAACAATCAAATCAAAGTTGAATTTCAACATTGCATTGTCACTATTAGACCAATAAGATGAAATAAATACCATTATCACATTGTTTACAACTTCAATAAAAAACCAAATTATACATATTTCAATATAATTTCAAATATTAATAGTTTTTGAAAAGCTCGAATACAATTTATTAGTATGAAAATTACCAAAATTGATGTTATGCAATGCTAATTCATCAAAGTGAGTGCAACATACTAGATAATCAATGCTAGCAACCATTATAAATCTATCAAAATCCACACAAGATACAATTGGAAATTATCCATTAGAGTCAAGACCTACTACTTGACTCATTTTTTATCTTCAATATTCAAAGGGGTTCTTCGAATGTGTTTTAAAACATTATATTTTCCTCTTCAAGGAAAACCCCCGCCTTCCTAGATTCCGTTACTATCATACAAAAAAATATACACATCCATTCTTTTCTTATAAGAAGTGCATTATAAATCTAACCATTTTTCTTTAAATGCAGCATTAAACATTATTATAAGAGTATGCATGTGAAGTTTCATAGTTAATCCACACTATGACTAATTACAATGTGAGTATTCAAAATTTTTCATGACTTAGCTACAAAAAATGCAAAAAAAAATCTTATTTCCTTCTATCTGCATAAAAACCAAATATCATGAGCATAATTATTCTTTAAAATGAAAATTGCACTTATCTTTCATCAATGTGGTTTTTAACACCATCATGGATCTCATATCACATGCAATCTACTACATATATTTCCATGTAATATTCATTATTTTCATACATGGACTTATATCCATTAGAATCATACCTCTACTCTACATTTTACACGAACCCAAAAGTTGTGAGTGCTACAACCTTGGCTCTAATACCACTTGTAACATCCTTTGATAAACCTTGTGTGAAAATAAATATGATTTAGGTGGATATTGGTGGCCACCCGCCTATTCCACTTGGACCCCACCATTGATTCTTTCAGTTCCCTTAATTGTAGCACAATTTACTATTTTTGGCACTTTTTTGGGTCCTCAACTTCTGGATCCGTTTTGAGGCCCTAAGTGACGTTTCTTTTGGAAAAATGGAAAACATATAATCTATGGTAGGGATTTTAGTTGAAGTTTATAATTCTCGGATATATATTTCTGACGAGGTATTGTATGCGTCAAACAAAGATCATATGCCAAAATTACGACCCTAAGAAGTTGATCTACCAATTTACCCCAACGAGGTCCACACACTTTTAACGCTCCATCTCTTAGGGTTAGGTTTTTGGATGTTTAGGGTTTTCCATTGTTTCTCAATAATAAATAGGCCTTTGAGCCTCATTATAGCACAATTCAAAATCCATGTATCCACCGTATCTCTTCTTAGAGATAAGCTACCATCGCTCGAACTAGTTTATTTCCATTGTGAATGTAATGGTTTTTGGTACTTTTTTATTAATGAATTCAAGTTTTTTTTCAATGTAACTCTACATTTCATCTTATAGATGTATTTCATTTTATTCCTACATAAATCCAGATTAGTAGTATCAAAGTGATATGATATGTATTTATTTTGTTTGCATGTCCCCAACGTGGTTGGTGTATAAGGATTTGGGACATGAATTAGCTGAACCATTGCAAGACCGTACCTATCGACACTGACAACCACCAGTGGGGGGTGGTGGAGGGGAATAAAGATGAGGGAGCATGATGTCCTATCAAATTATTTCTTGAAGAATACCTTGAGTGGAAAAGGAATGAGATGATGGATAAATTTTCCCATCTCGTTTGGCGAATGCTAACATGAGAGGCATCTTCATCCAGTAGTCACTTTGAAGGTGTCACCCCCTATAAGTTACAAGTTAACTTTGATATTCCTACATTTGAAGGTAAAATAGATGTAAATGCCATAGATAAATTGTAAAATTTGTTGGAAGGATATTTTTTGGTTCATGATTTTTCTGATAGGGAAAATATTACTTTTACGCTCCTCAAAGTTGTCCCCCACATCAAGGACTATGTAATATTCCCAATTAGCCATGAGCTAGTTGGAATATTTTTTATTTTTTTTTTCTTTGTTTTATGAGTAAGAGGACAATGGAGGTCCATAATTCTCCTTAATAATGAATAAATCAATGCCAATGTGAAAAGGATATATCTTGGTAGTTTAAATGAGCACCTTTAGGTGTGAAAAGGGGCCGGAACACCTTGATTGGGTCAACTTTGACCAAATCAACAATGTTGTCATGGAGGAGTGGTCATCAATGAAAGACAACGCAGTTTTAGATCGAGATGCTTTGCATGAAAGTAGTGATATTATTGGATGGGGCTTAGGGTTTGGAAGCTCATATTTTATAAAAGGAAGAGGATGGTATCCATATTCATTATGTTGATGTATATGATATTTATAGATATATGGTCTATTTAGACATATATCTTTATCTTGTTGTTTATCTGAGATTGAGTGTTGTTTAGCACTAGGAGTTTGTGATTGAGAATCCCACCTATTCCATTGAGAAGCTCCTGGAGGAGTCTTTTACTACATTGTCCACTTTCAAGCTTAAGTCCAAGCTTCATCTTTCATTTACAACGCAGATCCTGTTGAGGGTTGAGTTGTTTTGCAGGTTGCAATAGTGGAGGCCATATTTGGGTCATTTCATTGCTTATTTTCAGTGGAGAAGGGTTCCTTTCAATTAGGAGGATAGTAAGGAACTCCCTGGTTATTATTTTCATATTGGCTTCAGGCCATTGAGTTATTTTCCCCTGCAACGCAGTTTATTTCCATATCTGCGTTATTTTGGAGGAGGAGTTGCAGGGTGGTTTTGGCACACCATTTGGAGAGAAGGTTTTCTAGAGAAGGGATCAACCCTTGATCTAGAGATTCTATTGGAGGAGGCTGCATTATTGATCATATCAGATCAGCCACACTTTCCATATCTATATTTTACAGTGGATCTTCAGCCCTAGGGCATTAGATCCCCATCTTGTACATGGTGTTTTGATGAAAACGCTTAAGGGGTTATTCAAAGGAGGTTATATAATGCTTAGATCTGTATTAGATTTATATTTTGAGGCACATATCAGCCTTATATATATTTTGTAATCATTTTTTGTAGCATGGCCTTTAAAATAGTGTTGTAGCAGCCTTTCATCTCTTTATATATAGTAGTAGCACCTCTTTTGAGGGATTTTGTCCATTAGAGGCTTGTTCTTTCTTATTGTACATCTTATGGCCCATTTCTTATGCATATTTTGTTGTTTTTATAATGAATATAAGGTCTCCATATTGGCCTCTTGCTTTAATATGATGTTTTACACTATTGTTACAGCATTTTGCACTATATTCCTAGTTTTCCCATTTGGGAATATTACAGTGGAATCAGAGCATAATGTTGGCACAGCCTGTGCACCTTAAAAAGCTAATATGTCATCTGAAGAAGGATATCCTCTTATTGATAGAGAGAAGAGGTATCAAAGAAGAAGACACCGGAAGTTTGACTATAGAAATGAAAAAGAAGACAAGGGTAAAACCCCTTTATTTGGGGGAGAAGATGAAGAGAAGGAGTTTCCTAAGATTATTCTCAAAGCTATGCAAGACATTTCTAGAGAAATAAAGGAGATTAGGATGGATAGATACAAGGAATCCCCTAAAGGATTTCAACATGGTGAAGGCTCCACATTTCTCACCACTAGAGTGATCAACCAGTGCAGCAACAACAAGTTTCCCAACGCTTTACAATGCCTACATTCTTGGCAGTGGGAAATGAAGGGTTTCAAGAACAAGGATCCCTTGAAGACTATTTCGTGGAGTATGATTTTCAAACTCAGAGATTAAAGTATCACTTGATTTTTCAATAATTTTTTCAAATCAAGGACAATAGGAGACCAAGGCATCACAATAGAAGCGGTGGATTCATTCAGAATCATGATCTACACCGCACTATGGGTAGATTTTTCTTGCCAAACTTTGATGGGCCATGTAAATGCACTGCCAAGTCATGGGTATAGAAGCTTGACATCTACTTACAGTTGAACAAAGTTCCAGAAATGGAGGTCATTAAGATAGCAACGCTGCACCTTGAGGGTGAAGCACATGATTGGTGGTTCCATGGATTGTCTACATTGGGTCATGCTAATGTGACTGCATATTCAGAGTTCACAAGGAGGCTGGTGGAGAGGTTTGATAGAAGAGATCCTGAAGCACCATTCATGGGGCTTGCAAAGCTATAACAATAAGGTAATCCAGAAACTTATATTTCTGAATTTTTGAGACTTTCTGTTATGGTTCCTTGTTTATCCGCAACAAGAAGGGTCGATATGTTCATTGATGGTTTAGATGAACCTCTTCATGGGTTGGTTAAGTCTACCAATCCCACTACCCTTCAAGATGCCATTGAAAGGGCTAGATATCTTCAAGATGCCTTGCCAAAATAAAATGCAACATTTCAGCATAAGCCATGTTTTTCATCAAAGGGAAAAGATGAGAAGGCTCCTCTTTCAAAGGAGAGCCAAAAGAAAAAACCTATTGATGATGATGTCTGAAGATACTTGAGGAGGAGGAAGCTTTTCTTCACATGCCAAGAATCTTGGGCACCCGAACATAGATGTGCAGCAAGAAAGGCACACTACATAGAGGTCTTCTTAGATGATGAGGAGGAAGAAGAATAAGAACAAGAGAGGGGTCACAACGTTGGAATAGTAGGAGATGATCCACCACCACTAGGGGGTGAGATGGAGAAATTGCTCCAATTAGAGGGACTCTTGCATCTTTAAGAGTGATACCCAACTATCATAAAACTTCCACACAAGAAATAGAGTTGAATTTGCACAGTGGAAGTAGGGATATGATGATCCCATCTATTATGCATACGATATTGGTCCATGAGACATCACTATCTTGTGGTAAAACACCTGGGAGGCCACCTGATCCATATTTGGTGAGAGATGTCTCACATCATGATGCACCATTCATAGATCTGGGAGGAATGGGAGCATTGTAAGACCATGATACAATGCTGAGAGTATTCGGTAGGCTCAAGGAGGAAGGAGACACTCTTCCACTATCATTATCACTCATTCTCACATCTCATATTGCACTGAGAGGAAATTATGTAGAATTGGAGCATGACACCATCATGGGGCAAGGAGACCATTCCTTGGCTATGGAGACTCAAAATACGTTCTCACTTGAAGAGAAATCTTCTATACATGGTAGAAGATGGTGGCCACACATGCATGCTTTGGATAAACCCAGGGATTTTTGGATGGATGATAGCTTCCCATGGGAGTCTAACTTCCAAAAGCTTCAATATTTACCTCAACATGATCATATAAAAGAAGAGTAGCAAGGAGTAGATAGCAACATCCCAATGACTACCTTTGGCATGGGAGATTTCAAGGAGAAGGGAAGCCATATGACAGATGTTCTTTGTGATAGATCATCAATGCTGTCACTATGGAATATTGATCCATATTGGAAATCCCAACTGTTGGTGGATTATTCCAAGGATATTTTCACATGCATGATACTTGATGAGCAGCTACATGAAGAGGGCTATTCAGTCCAAGAACAATTCATCTATTATCGTGGTAGGATCTTCTTATCTAGAGCCTCCAAGCTCAAGGATAATTTGCTACAAAGGGCTCATGTATATTTCCTTTTTAGCCATACTTATTCCATGAGAGCCTACAACACTATCATGGAGAGCTACACTTGGTAAGGCTTTGAAGAGGAACTATATCAGCATTTTCAAAGATGCATGAACCATGTGGAGTTGGAAGAGAGACATAACTCAATGAATGGGTTATCACAACCACCTATTTCCTCTTTTGGAATGAGAGGGGATTTATCTATGAACCACTCCATTTGTATGAGAAGAAATTTTGGTAAGGAACATAATTATGTAAATAATGTTTCATTTGATGATTAATTGTATTCCTTTACCATGGATATGCAGGCCATAGCTCCAAGGAGGAGAATTGTTCCATATAAAATTCATGGCCAACTTTGGGCCATAAGCATTAATGAACATGGCCACTCCCTTGGAGGACATGGGGAGATGTTGTATCACTGTGGGTGAACTCCAAATGCACCAAACATATCTCACACTTTCAGCCATTGTGAGAAGACTTGGGTAGCAAGTAAGTGGTGGGGAAACCACTTACCATATCATTATCTGATGCAGTCAGGAGATCTACTACACTAATTCCACATGTGGGACTATGACCCACCTCCATTTTTACAAATTTATGTTTGTATGTATTTAATTTTGATCCCATACATTAATGATGTACTTCTTCTTTTTATGGGAATGTTTGGAGGGAGTATGGGAGGAATATATGTTCCTTATGAGAGAGAAATTCTCCATGTTCACTATGCTACATGTTTCAGGGATAACATTGGGAAAACCATGTTTGTTTCATTGGAACTATTGTCTCCTTGTTGGATGAATTATTTGCATCTCATTATAACTTTGGAGGAGAATTTCATGGAGGGATGGATTGGTGGATACTTAGCTTATTATGGAAGCTTATCGCATGTTGGTGTCACCAATAATGGAGGAGATGAGTTGCAGCACTCACCTTGTCAGTTGCTTGAGGACAAGCAACATTTGGGAAGGGAGGACTGTAATATTCCCAATTAGCCATGAGCTAGTTGGAATATTAATTTTTTTTTTGCTGCTTTGTTTTATGAATAAGAGGAAAATGGAGGTCCATATTTCTCCTTAATAATGAATAAATCAATGCCAATGTGAAAAGGATATATCTTGGTAGTTTAAATGAGAACCTTTAGGTGTGAAAAGGGGCTGCAACACCTTGAATAGGTCAACTTTGACTAAATCAACAACATTATCATGGAGGAGTGGTCATCAATGAAAGACAATGCAATTTTAGATGGAGATGTTTTGCATGAAAGTAGTGCTATTATTGGATGGAGCTTAGGGTTTGGAAGCTCACTTATAAAAGGAAGAGGATGGAAGCCCTATTCATTATGTTGATGCATATGATATTTCGGACTATATGGTCTATTTAGACATATATCTTTCTCTTGTTTTTTAGCTAAGATTTAGTGATGTTTAGCATTGGGTGTTACTGATTAGGAATCCCACCTCTTCCATTGAGAATATCTTGGAGGAGTCTTGTACTACATTTTCCACTTTTAGGCTTAAGGCCAAGCTTCATCTTTCATTTACAGCGCAAATCCTATTGACAGTTGAGTTTTTTTGCAGGTTGCAACATTGGAGACCATCTTTGGGTCATTTCATTGATTATTTTTAGTGGAGAAGGGTTCCTTTCCATTGGGAGGACAATAAGGAAGGCACTGGTTCTTATTTTAATATATTGGCTTCATTCCATTGAGTTATTTTCCCCTACAACGTAGTTTATTTCCAGATCTGCGTTATTTTGGAGGAGGAGTTGCAGGGTGGTTTTGGCACACCATTTGGAGAGGAGGTTTTCTAGAGAAGGGACAAACCCTTGATCTAGAGAGAATATTGGAGGAGGTTGAATTATTGATCATATCATATCAGCCACACTTTCAAGATCTGTATTTTGCAGTGGATCTTTAGCCCTAGGGCATTAGATCCCCATCTTGTACATGGTGTTTTGCTGAAAACCCTTAAGGGGTTCTTATAGTGCTCAGATATGTATTAGATCTATATTTCGAGGAAAATATAAGCCTTAGATCTATTTTGTATTCATTTTCTATGGTAGTGCCTTTAAAACAACGTTGTAGCAGCCTTCCATCTCTTTATATATAGTAGCAGCACCTATTTTGAGGGATTTTGTCCAGTAGAGGCTTTTTATTTCTTATTGTACATCTTATGGCCGATTTATTATGCATGTATTATTGCTGTTGTAATGAATATAAGGTCTCCATATTGGCCTCTTGCTTTAATATTATGTTTTACAATATTTTTCCAGAATTTTTCACTATATTCCTTCTTTTCCCGTTTGTGAATATTACAAACTGGTGCCAAACCTATTGTGAGAAAAAGGATGAGAGGGAACCCTCACTGTTATCAATTATACGCACCTAGAGATCCTTCTGAGATGTCATTTAGGGACAATATTACCCTTTCAGTATATATGAATATAAGTACATAAAATGGACCACAATACGACAGGAAAGGGACCCAGACTTGCCAGAGATCACAAATACTTTCCATACCCTTCGCACGATGTTGGGTATCAAGGATTCTGAGTGGCATATGGTACTCAAGCATCATGACTGTTTACATAAATACATCCAATATGAGATGGATTATCAGATATCTCCTCTATTAGTGCTGCATACTGATACACTATTATGATCAATCATAAATTTAAAGAGAAGAAGCAAAACTTTGGATATGTGAATCCGAAGCAAGGAAAAGGTGCTCCCAAATCACAAAAAAATGGATAAAGCCAAGGTGGGGTGACCTAATAAAACCCATCAAGGCCACAAGAAAATAATAGCACCACGAAGACGAAAAAGGACATAGGGAAGTGGTGTGAGTTCCACAAGAACCCCACTCACATCACAAGTGAGTTTCATGCCAAGCAGTCACTAGTGGTTGATTTGAAGGCTTCAAAGTCAGGTGCATGTTTCAAATCTAAGTCAGGCCCCAACAAGGGGAATGAAAAAGGGAAGAATATTATTGATTAAAATCCCAACATCATTTTTGCCACCACTAAGGTCCATAAGATGGACCTCAAAGATGCAAGAAGGGGAACGTATTTTCCACTCACACATGTAGGTGAAGGGTCGTCGTTACAGTTCATTGTTGATAGCGGGAGATAAAAGAACCTCATCTAAGTAGAATTTTTTTAGTGACTGGGACTTCCAAAAATACCACAGTCGTAACCATACACCATGAGGTGGTTCCACTAAGGATGATATCTCTACGTCAACCAACAATGTCGCCTTCTCTACATCATCAACCCTTCACGGATGAGGTACTGTTTGATGTTGCTCCTTTTGAAGTTTATGATGTATTATCAGGCCAAACATACTTGTGGAAGTGCCATGTTGTGTATTAGTCTCGGCCTTGCGCTATTAGTATTAATTTTGAAAATAATTTATAGAGGATGGGAGAGTATGCCCCACCTACCCCCATCTCTTTGACCTATGTTAATAAATGCAGTAATATCATCACCAAATCAGGAATTTTTTTGTCTTTCTGATTCACTCTGAAAGTAAGGTGATTATCGTGGCCACCTCCATGGACCCCAGGAAGGGTTCCTCCACACAACATAATAAGGTGTATAAGGTCGCTGAAGAATACAAGGACATTTTCTCCTCACTCACAGCAATACCTTTGCACTGTCAGGTCAAGCATTTGATCAATATGAATCCTAGAGCAATTATACCTAATGGGCCAATATACTGCTACTCCATCCTAGAAAATCAAGAGATCAAGCGGAAGATCCAGGAGTTGTTGCAAAAAGGGCACATATGAACAAGTTCCTCACATTATGGGATCTCGATTGTACTTGTATAGAAGAAGTATAGAACCTAGAGGCTATGCATTTATTATTAGGCACTAAAGAAAATCACTACCAGGAACAAATATCCAATCCCATAGATAGATGAACTTTTGAACTAGCTAAAGGGGGGAAATTATTTCAGCAAGATCGATTTGAAGTGCTATCACCAGGTTCCAATAGAGATCGTATATGTATGGAAGATGACCTTCAAATCCAAGGAAGTCATTTTTGAATTGCTAGTCATGTATTTTGGGTTGAAAAATTTCCCTATAACTTTTATGAGGTTGAAGGATGACATTTTGCAGTCCTTCACCAAATCATTCGTCGTCGTTTATTTGGACAACATTCGAATATTCAACAAGATTTTGGAAGAACACTTGAAACACATTCAACATGTCCTTCAAACCTAGTGGTAGCACAAACTATGTTCCAACTTAGAGAAATGCACCTTTGGCATTACCCAGGTCTAATATATGGGTTACATCAAAGATGAGAAATGTGTGCATGTGAATTTGGATAAGATCCAAGTCATTCAGGATTGGCTAGCCTCGGCCACTCTAACAGATCTTCATAAAATTTTGGGCCTTGCAATTTTTATCAGAGGCTCATGTTTGGATTCTCCCATATCACTTGGAATTTGAGTCATGTTACCAAGGGTGGAACAAAAGAAAAAAATTTCATGGTCCGAGTCTCAACAGAAGGCGTTCTTTGAGCTAAAGTACTTCCTCTACTCTGCATGTGTACTCACATTGCCAGACCTACAACAACGATTTGAAATTTAGACATACTTCTCCGACTATGCTATTAATGTAGTACTTGCCCAAAAAGGGCATAAGTGGCATATCATAGTGAGATACTTTCTAATACAACTTTGAAGTACATGACCTATGATAAAGAGATGTATTATATCTTGCAGGCTTGTCGGAAATGGAAACATTACATTCTAGAGAAGCAGACGGGAATCCAAACATATCACCAATATCTTCAGTTTATACAAATGCAAGGGAATTTGTATAATGATCACCAGGAAAATTTCTCTACATATTTGCAAAAATTCCACTTAAATATTAAATAAAAAACGAGTAGCACCAATAATTTTGTATATTTTCTCAGTAAAGCCCTAGTTTCAGTGCTCACTATTGTTATCAACTCTTGTTACCACAAGACCTATGGATGGTCGAAACTGTATGAAAATGATCCAAATTTTTTCACCACATACCGAATGCTAGTGGACGGCAATTAAGTTCTAGATTTCCACCTATATGATGTGTTATTATGCTACCTGGGCCACTTTTTGTTCCTTCAAGAAAGCATGCCATGTTGATTTGGGAGGCACACTACAATTGGGTTGCAGGACACTTTGGTGTGGAGAAAAATGCGGTCATACTACAAAAGTATTTTTATTGGACAAAAGTCTGACAGGATGTTGGAAAATATATCATACCTTGCAATGGTTGTGCCATTGGCAAGCCAACCATCAAGAATAAAGGCTTGTACACTCCTATTCCTACTCCCAACAAACCCTAGGAATCCATCTCCATGGGATATCTGTCTAGAATCCATTTTAATAAGTATGGTGATGACTGTGTATTTGTCGTCATGGAAAAAATTATAAGATGACTATATTGGTAGCATGTAAGAAGATAATCATAACAAAGTACACTACAAAACTCTTCTTTGAATGAGTGTGGTTAAATTTTGGGATCCCACAAACCATTATATTATATCAGGATAGAAATTTCCCTAGCACATTCTCGTCGAGCCTCTGGAGATCATTGGACACCAATATTACCAAGTCAACTCCAATCCATTCCCAGAATGATGGTCAAACATAGGTCATCAATATGATGATAGTGCACATACTTCACATGTACACCTCCAAACATCCATGAACCTAGGATGAGATATTTCCCTTGTGAAAATCAATTATAATAGAGCTATACATAGATCAAGTGGATTCAATCCCTCTCAAGTGGGTCAAGGATTTCAACCATTATGTCTAATTGATTTTATCATGCCTTATGTGACTACAGGGGTGTTGTGAAGACAATCCCATCTGCGGACAAAGGCAATCTCTCTAGCCGTAGAGTGCATCTAGCAACACACGAGACTATCTAATGTAACCTTTCCTAGTTTATATTCAAAGAGAAAGAGGAATAAGAAGAACCTATCTCTTCTTGATGCTATTGTTCAATCCTTCGATGAAGACCTTGATCAATGATCCTTTAGGCTCACTCCTTGCTTCTTGTGACATTCGAATAATTGTATGAGATCAAGAGACAAAAAAAAACATAACAGAAAAATAGCATACATTGAATACAAACTACCTAATAGATCAAGGAGAATTAGGCTACTTGTATAGATATCTAAACAAATATGGAAAGTGAAACACCAGATGCATTATTGATATTATGAAAGAGGAATCTTACAACCATGGCCTTGATGTTGGAGGCCTACCTTTAGTGATGTCCAAGTCCAAACCGAGGCACTTCAAGAAATCCTTCTCTCGAATGGAAATTTTGGCATTATCACAGTATATTGATACAAAGGGTTAATGATCAGACCATCCTAACAATGACCAACTAGTAGTGGAGCGATGGCATTCAATTTAGAGGAAGGGAGATGGATTTAGGAGATCATAAAAAAAGTAGCAAGGCCCACTTCTCAAGGAAAAATACCCTATTGATAAGATCAAGAGCTCCAAATGAAAGATCTCGACCATATCTCCACCGAACAATATCCAACTCGTCGTTCTGGAAGATTCTAGTGCACGAAGCTTCTCCTCCATTTGAGGAAACACTTTCAGAAAGGGATCAACATGGTTTTTCCCATTAGAAAATTGTTGACAACACTATTCCAGAACGTGCAACCTACCATCAACATGGGAAGAAAACTGGCTAAGAGCGTTGACCCAGAAATTTAGGGTTTGAGCTAAGCTTCTTCAGAAAATTTTCAAGGAAAATTTATTTTAGTATTCAAAGGATATCTTGATTTAATCTCTATGGTGGATATATTGCACAGTATTCATCACAGGGCACTTCAAGATTGGGGATGGGAAGTGAATGGGGTGAAAAATTACTTTGCAACATATGCCCCCTAAGGCACGATGGCAGAACATGGAGTGATGGGTGAAATGATTTATGAACCAAGGCAAGTACTCAGAACACCTCTAGGAAACTTGCAAAACAAAACATAATACAATATATGAAATATTTGATATGAATATTCCTAATAACATATCTCTGAATAGGCATAAAATAACACATGAACCCGCGACATGGTCGCAGACATCCATCTAAAGGAGATCATGGAAATTGATCCATGGTATGGTTTCATCCATCTGTATAGAAAGGATCATGTGTAAAATCATGAACACTAAATAAATCCACGCAACCTACATAATAACCGATGCGATCCAGGGTCTTCGTCTCTATCTCCATCTACTGTATGAATCTAACCATGTGAATATATGTACTGATGTCGAACATGGTAGAAACCACTTAATTACCAGTCAATGATGTAAATCATTCACATGCATGAGACAAAATACCAGTAATGAAGATGGTCCTCAAGGTATGACAACACAATCGACAAGTGTGAATAAATGAGTTGATTTCAAACACTTGCAAAATCATTCAATCGAAGGCCAGTGATGTGAACCTATCGTCAAACACGAAGATCTTGATATTGAGGCATGCAAGATCCAAGGTACTACAAATGAGTTTCTAAATAATCTTCCTGTATAATGAGCTGAAGTTGATAGGAAGTGACTAGTCAAAGGAGGGCCATAAATATTCTCACATCATCGACACGAAACAAAGGATTTATCAATATGATAGGAGTGGTTCGGGACTGTGGAAAAGAGGGTCAAATAAGAAGAGGATGTTTGACTTGTACAAAAAGGAATTCTCTTGAATATATTGGCGACACGACTATAAAGTGTGGAAACATTTGACTCAAAATAGGATATAGAGGTCATGATGAAAAAAACAGTCATGAGATAAGAGGAAAATGGATTTCCCAAACCCAGGAAGTTAAGTGACAAATGAAGGATATCCCCAACACAACATGAACTGAAGATGAGTGTCATGTTCAAGAGCGACATGCTGCATAAAAAATGCATAGGAAGTTACACTTTCATTTTTTCCTCTTTATTTTTTATAGCAAGCATGAAGAGGATAGAATATGGTTAGCGTATAAGTTCATTCTTCGAATGAATCCATCCTAGTGATTTTAACAAGCCCTAGGAAGGAATAACTAGATTTTCTCATGGTGAAAAGTATTTTGCCACTTAAATTTTACAAGTCCAACAGAAGACTAACTCGATGTCTTTTTCATGTTTAGATAGTTTGAAAAAGAGACGAAAAAAAAATCCATCAGGTCCCTTTTCATAAATCATCCCTCGAATCTAAAAATGGTAGAAAACAATGTCCAAGAGAATCTTTTACTATGTTTGATCAAGGTATTCCTTTTTCATAAATAGTAAATCTTAGCAGGAAAAAGGGGTAAACATATACTGAGACCACATCAATTCATTTAATTTAATGAGTTTGAAATGACAAGTGCTCAATGATCTTTTAAGTTTTCAAAAGTCATAAAATAGCTTAAATATGACTCCAAGGGTTTCCCTTTTCATTAATTTTTAGCGAGTCCGAAATGGAGATAAGATAAAACTCATTACATTAGTAAAAAAATGATCACTGTCACCGTTAAAAAGATCTTGTTGTTGCACAAAGAGAACCACACATCACTGGTATGGAGAAAAATAATAAAATATTCGAAAAAATATGTTTAAAACTTATAAATGGAAAAAAATTAAAAACATTTTTACCATTTCACTTTGGGTAAATTGGAGAAAAAAATTTTACCCCATTTTCCTTTGATCTTTAGATAAGCGATGTGGTCGATCCAAGAGACCATTCGATGATCCGTCAATTGTAGGTAAGAGACTTGTCTTCTCTCATTATTTTTATTCCATTTCAAGCCATTTCATTTAGAAATTTAATGGTTTAAGAGGATATTTATAAGTTTTATGTCACGGGCGATCGACGCGGGTTTGACCTAACGGACCCACGTCGATCACCCATAACACGTTAGGCTAGTGCACCATCGGTGTGGGGTTAATTCCAATAGGCGCGATGATCACCAAGAAGATTTTAAAACAAATAGATCTCCATTTCTATTTTTTTTTCTAGTTTTGATCAGTTTAAAAATAATAAAATATCATTTATGGATGTTTTGCAGGTGCTTTCGATGAAAATGGTTATTGAATGGAAATAAAGATGTCAAGAGGTGGAAGATCATAACGCTCTCCAAGATCTGCATTACATCAATTCCTTTAGAAATTGTTTCTTGCTTAGATTATTTCAAACCTCAGGACTCAAATATTAACTTGAGCTACTTGAACATCTCATTGGGCTATGGGATGTAGATAGCAAAATTTTCATTATCAGAGACCAAGAGTTCGAAATAGATATTTCAAACACTTATTTCATTACTCTATTGTCCAGGAGGGGAAGGAGAATCCTACTCTCTGGAGCTCGTACTGGGGTGAGATCACGAGTATGCTCATTGGGAGACATTGTCCTGGTTCTAGAAATACTTCAAGTGGGAAAGTGGATATCAAAAATATCACTAATCTGCATTTGAGGACGATTTTGGACAATATGGTTCGTGTAGCTGGGGCCTAGGTTGCATGAGGCAAAAAATTCTGAATTTTAGTACGTTGTACATTTTCTTGTTCGCACTATGTTCGAATGGTGTAAGAAACTGCTAGCTAACATGAAAATCCAACTTACAAAGTGAAAAATGGGGCGGCTGAAACAATTTGGGAATGGGTCTGTGTTGGTCACTATCTTCTTGAAGCGAGTGCCATTGTTGTATTACTAGCATCTTCAAGTGTATGATCTGGCTCTGAGAGATCCGAGGATGCTCAGATGGTGTGATATCATGCCTCGCCATGGAGGTGGGAAACAAATGCATTTTCCGACAACATTTTTCAATTGGTTACGTCGTTAGTTGATCGTAGTAGATGACTATGCATATTCTGTTATGTATTTATAAGGAGATCCAGATCTTCCCCTTCAGCCAAGTGCATAGTGGTCTGATGTAGGTAAAAAAATTATTTTTTGATTTTTTAATTTTTAATGTTTTTTTGTTATTGTTATGCGTCTAAAACTTATGACTATTTTGCAGATGTTGGACTAGAGAGACCAGCAGGTATGTCTCCCATTGTGAGGAGGGTAGCGTTCTAGATCGAGGAAGCTCCTTATGATGAGGGTGCATACCCAATCAAAGAGATTGAGAGTAACCTAGAGCCCCTGAACAGAGGCATTCTAGAATATGTGAATTTTTATGACATATCGCTGCAATTTCAGAGGCACACCATAGGAGTCTTCGAAAGACTTCACCAGTTACTATGGTGAGTAATCTGGATGGTCACTTGCTACCATCAGAACCATGTGGGCGGACAGTTTCCTTAATTTTATTTTCTGTGTTGATGTAGGCTCGTAGAGAAATTGTGTCAGGGAACACATATTTTTTAAGATTTTGATGTAAAAAAAATTTACACACTTGATATATATATATATACACATATGCATGTTTCTACTATTACAAAGTGTTCTTATATCATGATGATGTGTTTGGTTTTTTACATATGTTGCAAATGTCAATCTAATACATAATTTGCCAATGTATTTGTCAATGTATTCAAATTTTGTGGAATGTTTTGATATGAAAATATAACATGTAAATACATGCACAAAAATTTGAGGGTTTCTTACTGAATAATGGCCATTTAGATGTAACACGTTGATTTGTGAGTTTAGTTTTACAAGCAAGTCTCTGATATCGAGAGAAATTGCATATAATAATAGTTTTATGCCCTTACTATATTCAAAATTATTATTAGTTGTTTGACCCAAAAAAATACCTTGTAGATTGACCAACTCGTTGTCAGGGGCAAAAAGTGCCCATGTTGCAGAAGATAATTTCCGTGTGCTACGACATGCACCATCAGAAAAACTGACATAATAGTTCGATGACATCTGCAAACCAAGTGGAACACAAGGTAAGAAGAGGAAACATGTCTGCAAAGCAAACATTCACACCAAAAAATCTAAAAGCGCACTAATGTACAAAGTACTGTACTTGTAATCAAGAATAATACTTCTTGAGATAGATTCTATTCTGGGGCTCGGCCAACTGGTTACCCTCATAATCGACTAGATAATAGGCGCCTTTCTCTAATACATGTTGATCAATGTAAGGCCCATGCCAAATTGGCTTGAGTTTTTTGACCCCTAATTTTCATGGGCCTGATCATAAGTAGGACCAGGTCACCTTCAAAGAAAACATGAGGATTTACAGACTTATCGTACTAAAATTTAACTCGTTTCTTTTGAGCTTCAATGAATAATGCAGTGATTCTTCCAGTCTCCTCAAGACACTCGAGATAAATTTGATCTGAATCTGAATGTTAGTTTTTTTGTGCTAATTTCATCTTCAGAATTATAAATAAGTTGTTGATCATTTTCTTCATGTGCATAGGTTTCTTGAGATGTTTCTGAATGTTAAACAGGTATATGTGTCAAGTTTTATGTTAAATTCATGAGCATTTTAACAGTAAAAAAAAATGTTGAACAATAGCAATAAAATGTACATCAAACCATGAAATGATCCATTAACATGGTGTTTTGATGAAGGAGTTCACCCCTCCTAGGCTACATATCCTTGGTCCAGCTTCCATGGCTTGGGCCTCTGTATTAGCTCAAAATGGAAAATTGTGTTTTTTACAATCCTCTAATACTCTTGAAACTTGCACCAACATGCTCAAAATGTACAAATCATCTAGGATAGACTCTTTCGGAGCCTCATTTGGTCGAATTTTTCAAAAGTTATGGCTCTATCAGTTTGGCCTAGGGAATCTCCTCCAAAACTTGAGAGAACTCTAGTTAATCCCACTAATTTTGGAGTTAGCACGGAATTTTGTGGACTTTTCCATCTCCACTGCCAAATTAAGAGTGAATTAATTGATGTAAGTGGGAGTTTAATTAGTGTTAAACAATTATTTAAGCGCTAAATGCATGTTTAAACAAAATTTGCATTAATAAGCGAATTAGTGCTAATGCATGGATTATGGTTTAATTAAACCACTGTTTAATGATAATTTCACGCATTAACGTCTAGCATCTGTCGTGGTTATATGATGTGGTCATATTGTGTTGGGGGCTTCCCCCCTCCTCCTCTTATCGGTCAAACGATGTTAATACAAATATATACAAATGGCCATATATGTTAAGAGATCTTGCGTGGTCAATTGGTATGCCTTGTGGTTTTTGTGTGGGAGGTTTGGGGGTCGACCTTGACCTCCACCCTTCCACCTGCATATAATATTTTTCCCAACCATTTAATATAATCTAACCTTTGACATAGTTAGATTTATGCCTTTGGGAGGGGCATGTGGTGGCCTTCGGGCTAGCCACATGTCCTCATCCCATTGATTCCTCAAAATCCAACCACAATTCGACACATAGCTAGAAATTTAGGCACCCCACAAAGTGACACTTGTCATAGTGTCATTGGGAAAATTTAAGGAATATTCGAAGAATATTATTTTTTTTCAGACTAGGCTGCCATGTCATCATTCTATCATTTCTGTAAAACTTTTAGCTATTTAGGAAAATGAACATTAGGCTCTATCTTCCTCATATAGAGTCCATGTTCGATGAAATGAATTGCGTCAGATTCCTGGCGGTGAGAATTTCGTGGTTGTTTAGGTTCTGATCGAATTGCTCACTTCCATTTTTTAGCTTAACACTGAGCACGTGATCATTCCTCCCCACTAGAAGCCTTTTGGACCTCAAAATATCTTTGATTATTGAACAGGTGGATGAGGGTACAATTGCCTCACCCTTCCAGTCTCATTCCACTGAAATTTTCTCATTTTCATCAATTTGATATTTTCACAAAAACTAATATTTTTCCTTGACTCTTGAGACCCTCTCTTCTTGTTGTGAACACCGTCATGCTGAAATTTACCTAAATTTTCAAAGAAGAAAGTTGTCCTTGCAGAAAAAAACTTGTTCCCAACTCCATCATCAATCAAAGGAAACTTGAAAACTATCTCACCTCAAACATTGTCATCATGGCCATTCTTAGCTGATCTTTCTTTCTACTTGTGTCAAATTTTGACCAAGTGTTTTTTCCATTTCCATGTACATTTTTGCAACCAAAAACAAGTACTTGTGGAACCTATGCCTTCTTTTTCAAATTGCTTTGGTGATTTCTCTTTGATCTTTTCTCTCTCTTGCACCGACATCTTGTTTACAACATTTCTCAACCCTGATGTTGACTACTGCAAATCTTTCACATCTTGTTTACCTCCTTTCAAAGGCAACATGCTAGAGTCCTGAAACATCTTATTACAAGCATAATCAACTTCAATGAAATCTATTTGTTCATTCAATGAATATTTTTGAAAGGTCTCATTCAAAACATCTCAATGCTTGATCATTAACAAAGTCAAATTTTGACTTGAATTCACTATTCTCTTCATTTCTCCTGCATGTATAAGAGACAAACTTCTCTTCTTCTTATGCACTCTAGCTATGTACTCAATTCCACCTTTAAACAACTAATACTTATTATCATGGAAATGAAATACTGCTTTCCTATCATAAAGATAAGAAATTTCCATAGCAATACCTGAAATATCAAGCGGCACTACATAAAGTTAAAATTTGTTAAGAAAGTTTGAATTTATTGCAAACCTTAGAATGCACTTCCTTGTTACTTTCAAATTTGCATTCTTGCATATCCACCTTAAAAGATAAGGTCTTGGATGTATAATAATTTCAAGGTTTGTCTCCTTAACTAAGTCTTCGGAAATCAAATTAGCTTGAGAACCACTATCAAATAATGTGTCTATCTTGGTATGTTTAGAAACGGCTCACATATGAAAGAGTTAAATTCTTGTATCTTCATCTTGAGTTACATTAGAAAAAATTGAAGAACTAGTGCTTGCTATGTTTTTACCTTTCAAAACCATTGTTTTAATATTGGTTTCATCTCTTGAATATGAACCTAAGTCATGTTCAATGATTGCAACAGTTTTCCCCTTCTCTTTGGGTTTAAGTTTGTTTGGCTTCAACTCTGGATGGAGTTACCAACACTAGTCTTCATCATGGTCATTCTTCGAACAATGTTTAAATGTAATTTTCTCTTTCTCTTTTTTGATAGAGCTATTTCTCTTTCCTCTTCCATTATAATTTCCCTTGCCCTTACCCTCATACTCAAAGAAACTATCACTTTTCTCATCTACATTTTGTTTCCCTCTTGCTTCTAGATGTGTGGCTTGAATGCAAACCTCATCTAAGTTTGTGGGATGGAACATGAGAATAGTATGTATAAGGTAACTATGCAAACCCTTAATATAGTTTAACAAAGTTTCTTCAGAATACAAATTGACACCCAAAATAAGAGATCTTCTCCTAAAATCATGAGTATAATCTTGAACACATTACCTAATTAGAGGCTCAGTATATAGCTAAAAAATGAAAGTGCTCAAAATTTATTGGAAAGTGAACAAAATCTACCATCTTATCTCTAGGAATCCAACGCAACTCGTTTCATCGAAAAACGACTTCGGATGAAGAAGTTATAGACTACTGACCGTCATTCAGCATGTAGGGAATATTCTCCAATTTTTTCCTAATGGGACTGTGACAAATGTCACTATAGGATTTTCCATTTTGGGTTTCAGAAGCTGAAATTCCCCAATTTCCTCCTAAGGTTGAATTTCATTTTTTTTTATATGTGGGAGGACAACCCAACCAAGGGTTGCCTCGTGTCCCCTATGGTGGGCCCCCTCTCACAGTTTAGGTTCGAATTTCAACTATGTGCGAAGGGTCAGATTAAATATTGTGCTAAGGTTCAGGTTCGATATACATTTTGTGGTGATATTTTTATTAAACCTAAGGTTTAATCATGGTGCATTTCGTAAAAAAAAAGGTCTGAACTATGGTGGCACATTTATTTAAACTATGGGTTTCAAACCTATGGTATGGTGGCATATTGCAAATTCCGCACATTATATTAATCCTATAGCCCGATTAGGTTATATATGGGATACGTTGGCAATACAATGGTTCATGGGGAGCACATTAAATATTGATTTTTAAACCAAATTTTTAATACAATGGTATGGACATATTATATCGGAGCAAAATTTATACAACGGTTGGGCAGAGGTCAGGGCTCAACCCCGCGACCTCCCCCGCTCCACTCTTTTCCCATAAAAATGATCCATAGCATGATTATTAATAACCATAGATCCCAACATTTATTTAAACTTCAATTTGGGCTCTGATGGTAGAACTTTAGGGGCCAGCCCGCGGGCAAGTCCTCCTCCCATATGGCCTTCCCACAGAACCTTAGGCGTGAAGGGAAATCAAAACAATAGATTAATTTAAATTAATGGCAGATTATCCCACTAATCCAAGATTTTTTTCTAATTAAACTGGGTTATTAAAAACTTGTTTAAGTGCAGTTAAGACGCGCTTATCCATGGTTAAGCATGGTCTTATTTCTAATTAATCCAGAGATTAATGTGGCAGATTTTTATGGGCGCCACCATTTTTTGTGGAATCACCAGTTTGGCGGAGCTATTTGGAGTCTTCTCCAGATTTGGAGACATATTCTAAAGAAAAATTAAATTGGCCATATCTTGAGAAAATTTTGACCAATTTTGGCTCAAAAAGAGTCATTCCTAGAATATTGGCATGCTCTGAACACATTGGAACAAGTTGCATAAGCAGGGAGAAATTCTATAGAGGTTTTTGTCACTTTGAAGAATTTTGAAGCCCAGGGCCACTAGGAAGGAAGGCCATGCCTAGAGTAGCTGAAGGAAAAATTGAGTAAATGAATAGTCATTTATAATATATTTCAACATTATGAACTCCTTGGAGTATGTTTCAGGAGAATTTGATGCATGTAAACAACAATTTTTGCACTATTGAGCTAATACAGAGGACCAAGCCATGGAAGCTGGACAAAGGAGATGTAGCCCAGAAGGAGTGAACTCCTTCATCACAACTCTGTTTTAATGGATCAATTGTGATGGCTTGCTATAATTTATGTTGCTATTGTTCAACATTTTAAATTGATCATAATTTATGCTCTTGAATTCACTCATAAAAACTGAATTAAATTACCTGTGTGACACACATAAGGAACAAGGAAAACCGTACATCAAGCATAAGATCAGTAAATAAATTTTATATCTAAAAATGAAATTATCACATCAAATATAACATTCATAATCAAATCAATTTGGTATCAGAGCCTGGTTGAAGATATTTGGTTGAAAGGCAAGGTTATTTTCTTGATAGTTTCTTGAGTTTTGTGCAAGTTTAATGGTTGCAAATTTGAGATGTTTACAAGGTTAAAGTTGTAGAAAGGTGAAGGGAAATTGGTGGTTACAAACCCTGAGATTAGGAACAGAAGGAGGAGAGCTACAAGAGCACAATATTCACTGAAAATTCCACTCATAGCTTCACTTGAAACACCTCATGTTTTGTCTCAATAAGATGAGATTGAGGAGGTACAACTTTTACAAGAAGTTGAGTTGATTGAAGAGGTACAAGCATAAGAATTTGAGCTTGAATCCATAGCCATAATCTCAGGTGTTGGAGAGACTCAAGGTCATCCATAAGAGGATAATGTCAAGAGAGACTTCAATGACATAAAAAGGATGGTTAGAATTATGTTTGATGCATTTACTGTTGGGATGTTAGGAGAAGGTTCTAAGCCTCCACATGGAGAAGGAACTTCAGATGATAAGAAGGATGAAGAGAAGATTTCAAAGGGTAGTGGAGGAAATACACCTCCATCTACACCATCTTCATCATCCTCATGATCTCCTTCAGCATCATCTTCCTCTTCCACCACAAAAGCCACTCACACTCACTAAAAAGCCACAAAAGGAAAGACAACCTTACTCAAACTAGATGTCAAATTTGAGCTTCCAATGTATAATGGCAAGGAAAATGCATAAATATTGGATAATTGGATACCTCAATTGGAGGTGTACTGTAGGATTCAGAACCTTCATGAAGATGACATAAAGGTTCAATTGGATTCTTTGAGGATGGAAGGATCTGCACTTGTATGGTGGGAAGCAAGGAATTAAGAAGAGATTAAAAACTATAAGATTTATATGTCTTGTTCAAGTTTTATTGCTTCCATTAAAATGAGATTATATCCTTTAGCTTACATGTAAAAGTATATTATGGATTGGAAAAAATTTAGACAGTTGAAAGGGGAAAGTGTGCAAGATTATACTCATGAGTTTAGGAGAAGAGCTCTTATTTTGGATATTAGTTTATATTATCAAGAAATTTTGTTAAAGTATGTTGGGGGTTTGAGCAGTTACTTTAGGCACACTATTCTCATGTTTAATCCCACAAACATAGATGAAGTTTTTGTTCAAAGGGCATGCTTACAGGCAAGAGGGAAACAAAACATAGATGAGAAAATTGAAAGTGAGGGAAAAGGAAAGGGAAAGTTTTATGGAAGAGGAAAATAAATAGCTCTGTAAAAAGAGAGAAGGAAAAAATCACATGAAAAAATGTTCAAAGACTAGCCATGATGAAGACCATTATTAGCAACTTCATCTAGAATTGAAAACAAACAAACTGAAAGTCAAGGAAAAGGGTAAAACTGTTTCTATATTTGAACATGACTTAGGGTCAGATTCACATGATGAGATAAATATTACAACCATGGGTTTGGAAGGTAAACATATTGCAAGCACTAGTACTTCAAATTGTTCAACTTTTTCTCATGAGGAAGATACAATAATAGAACTTTTCCATATTAGAGTTGTCTCCAATCATACCAAGATTGATACACTTTTTGATAGTGGGTCACAAGGTAACTTGATTTCCGAAGACTTGGTTAAGTATCTAGGCCTTGAAACTATTAGATATCCAAGACCATATCCTTTGGGTTGGATATGCAAGAATGAAAACTTGTAAGTTACAAGGAAGTGCATACTAAGATTCACCATCAATTCAAAATTTCTTGATGAAGTTGAACTTGATGTGGTGTCGCTTGTGATATCAGGTATTGTATTGTGAATTCCTTATCTATATGATAGGAAAGCAGTATTTCATCACCATGAGAAGAATTATCATTTTTTTAAAGATGGTATTGAGTGCATAATTAGAGCGCATAAGAAGAGGACAAGTTTGTCTCTGATACTTGCAGGAGAAATGAAGAGGATAGTGAATGAAAGTCAAAATTTGACATTGTTAATAGTCAAACAAAGAGATGTTTTGAATCAAACTTTTCAAACACATGCTTATGCTTGTAATGTGATGTTTTATGATTCTAAAAAATTTCCTTTGAAAGGAGGCAAACAAGATGTAAAACATTTGCAACAGTCAACATCAGTGTTGAGGAGTCTTGGAAACAAGATGTTGGTGCAAGAGAGTGCAAGGGTTAATGAGAAAGTGACAAAGAAGCTTGGAAAAGAAGGCATGGTTTCCAAAAATTATTTTTTTTGGTTTCTAAAAGGTACATGGAAATGGCGAAAGTATTTGGTCAAGAGTAGATGCAAGTACAAACCAAGATCAGCTAAAAATCACCATGGTGACGGTGTGCAAGGTGAGACAGTTTTTAAGTTTCCTATGATTGTTGAACAAGGTAGGAAGAAGATTATTTCTGCAAGAATAGCTTTCTGCTCTGCAAATTCATAAAAACTGCAACATGACAGTGTCAATGATAGAAAGAGAAGGTCACAAGAATCCAGGAAAAAAATAACTTTTTTTGAAAAAATCCAAATGATGAAATTGGGAAAATTTAAGTGGATAGAGAATCGAAGGGTGAGGGAACATTATCCTCATCCACATGGTAAGTAATCCAAGAGATTTTGGGGTCCAAAAGGCTTCCAGTGGGGAGGAATGATTAGAGGCTAAGTATTTAGCTAAAAAATGAAAGTGTTCAGAATTGATTGGAAACTAAACGATAGTGACCAACCCGTCACTAGGAATCCAACACAACTCGTTTCATCAAAAACCAACTTCAGATGAAGAATTTATAGCCTGCTGACCGCCGTTTAGAACAATCAAATTTAAAAAAAAAATTGCAGAAAAGGTTCAGTTTGATGACATGGCATCCCAGTCAGCATACATGGAATATTATTTAGTTTTTTCCCAATGGAACTGTGACAAGTGTCACTACAAGACTCACTGGTTTGGGTTTGAGAAGATGAAATTGCCCAATGTCCTCCTAAGGTTGAATTCGATTTTTCTTATATGTGGGAGGACAGCCCAACCAGAGGCCACCACATGTCTCGTCTAGTGGGCCTTCTCTACAAGGTCAGGTTTGAATTTCAACTATGTGCTAAGGGTCAGATTAAATCTTCTGCTAAGGTTCAGGTTTGATATACATTTTATGGTGATATGTTTATTAAACCTAAGTTTTAATGATGGTGCATTTTGTATAAACCAAGATCCGAACTATGTTGGTACATTTATCTAAACTATGGATTTCAAACCTATGGTATGGTGGCATATTAAAAACCGATACATTATATTAATCCTATAGTGTGATTGGGTTATATATTGGATATGATGGCAATACAATGGTTCATGGGGAGCGCATTACATATTGATTTTAAAAAAAAAAATTATTACAATGGTATGGGCATATTATATTAGTGCAAAATTTATACAACAGTTGGGCGGAGGTCGAGGCTCGACCCCACGACCTCCTCTGCTACACTCTACACCCACATTAATGGGCCATCACATGATTCTTAATAACCATAGCACCCAACATTTATTTAAACTTGAATGCAGACTTCAATGGCAGAATGGAGGGGGCCAACCCTCCTCCCACATGACCTTCCCACAAAACCTCAGGCATGAAGGGAAATCCAAACAACGGATTAATTTTAATTAATGGTGGATTATCCCACTAATTTGAGATTTGTTGCTAAATAAACTGGGTTATTAAAAACACGTTTAGGCGCAGTTAAGACACACTTATCCACTATTAAGTGTGGTCTTACTGCTAATTAATCCAGAGATTAATGTGGTGGATTTTTAGGGGTGCCACCATTTTTAGCGGAATCACGAGTTTGGCGGAGCTATCTTGAGTCTTCTCCAAATTTGGAGGCAGATTCTAGGGAAAAAATAAATTGGCCATATCTTGAGCAATTTTCGACCAATTTTGGCTCAGGAAGAGTCATTCCTAGCATATTGACCTGCTCTAAACACATTGGAATAGGTTTCAGAGGAAGGGGAGAAATTCTATAAATTTTTTTGTCACTTTGAATAATTTTTAAGACAAGGGAAACCAAGAAGGAAGTCCATGCCTAGAGCAATTGAAGGCCAAATTGAGTAAATGAATAATCATTTATGATATATTTTAACATTCTAAACTCATGGGAGTATGTTTCTGGAGCATTTGATGAATGCGAACATATTTTTGTGCACTATTAAGCTAATAGAGAGGCCCAAGCCATGGAAACTGGACCAAGGAGATGTAGCTCAGGAGGGGTGAAATCCTTTATAAAACCTTTGTTTTAATGGATAAATTGTGATGGTTTTCTGTTCTTTATGTTGTTGTTTTCGTTCAAAATTTTAAATTCATACTTTATGCTCTTGAATTCACTCATAAAAACCTAGTTACATTACTTTTTTGACACACATAAGAAACAAGGAAACATGTACATCAAGCATAAGATCAATAAAAATATTTTATATCTCAAAATGAAATTAGCACAACAAAACTAACTTTCATAATTAGATCATTTCCCTTTCAATTTTCTAAAAATTTTCCACTCCATAATGGCTTCTTACATCTAATCTAGAGGATAGAATTTCCTTTTAATGGCAACAATAAAATTTGACCAATACCTTCTGATCTTACCGTGGTTTTTAATTTATTCTTGAGTCCTTTCTTACCACCATAGAAGTGCTGGTACATCCATCCTCAAGGAATCCAATTGAATCTTTATTTCATCTTATTGATGGTTCTCAATTCTACAATAAACCTCCAATTGACGAATCCAATTATCCAGATTCTTTTCATTCACTTCGCCATTATACATTGGAAGCTCAAATTTGACATCAAGTTTAAGTAAGGGAGTTTTAAATTTTGGGGTTTTTGAGTGAGTATGGGTGGTTTTGGCTGTGGAAGTGACAGATGATTCTTGTGGTGATGATGAGGATGATGATGAAGATGGTGGAGATGGAGGAGGCTTTCCTATACTTCCCTTTGAATCCTTCTCTTCATTCTTTTTTTATTCTAAGGTTCCCTCTCCACGTGGAGACTTAGAATTCTCTCAAACATCCTGGTGCTCCTCTCTTCAAAGAGGATCCTAACCTTTTCAGTTAGGTCATAGAAATCCTTCTTGTATGCTTCCTCTTTTGAAAGACCTTCAGTCTCTCCTACACCTGACATGATGGATATGGATTCAAGCTCATCTTTTGGGGCAACTTGTACCTCCTCAATCTCAGCTAGAGATAAAAATTGAGGTGCTTCAAGTGCAGCTAGGAGTGAAAATTTGGGTGGAGATGGTGGCCTCGTGGCTCTCCCTGTTCTGTTCCAAACCTCAGGACTAGCAACCAACAATTTGCCTTCTCCTCTCTATAAATTTAACCTTGTAATCATCACAAATTTGCAACCACTAAAACCCTACTTTCACACAACTCAAGCAAATATCAAGAAAATAACCTTTGCTCTAACAACACCTTGATCTGAATCTAAGTGTTAGTTTTGTTGTGCTAATTTCATCTTCATAATTATAAATAAGTTGTTGATCATTTGCTTCATGTTCATAGGTTTCTTGAGGTGTTTGTGAGTGTTAAATAGGTAAATGTATCAAGTTTTATGTTAAATTCATGAGAATTTTAATATTAAAACAAAATGTTAAGCAACATCAATAAAATGTACAAAAAACCATTAAATGATCCATTAACACAATATTTTGATGAAGGAGCTCACCCCTCCTAGGCTATATCTCCTTGGTCCAACTTCCATCGCTTGGGCCTCTGTATTAGCTCAAAATGGAAAATCCTAATGTTTACAATCCTAATATTCTCTTGAAACCTACTCCAACATGCTCAAAATGACCAAATCATCCTGGATAGACTCTTTTTGAGCCTCATTTCATCGAATTTTGCAAAAGTTATGGCTCTATCACTTTGCCTAGGAAATCTCCTCTAGAACTGGAGAGAACTCCAGTTAATCCTGCTAATTTTGGAGTTGGTGACAAATTTGGTGGACTCCTCCATTTCCACCACTGAATTAAGAGTGGATTAATTAATGTAAGTGTGAGTTTAATTAGTGTTAAACAATTTTTTTAACACTAAACAAATGTTTAAAAAAAATCCGCATTAATAAATATATTAGTTCTAGTACATGGATTATGGGTTAATTAAACCATTATTTAATGCTAATTCTGCGCATTAAGGTCTGGTCTCCTCCATGGTTATATACTATGGTATTATTTCATTTGGGGCTGGCCCCCTCCTCTGCCTGCCGGTCAAATGAAGTTAATACAAATATATACAAACAACCATATATGTTAAGAGCTTTGGCACAATTTATTGGTATGCCTTATGGTTTGTGTGGGGGAGGTCGCGGGGTCGACCCTGACCTCCACCCTTCCACCTGTATATAAAATTTTTCCCAACCATATAATATAATATGGCCTTTGGCATAGTTACATTTCGACCTTTGGGAGGGGGCACGTGGTGGCCTTCGGGCTAGCCATGTGTCCTCATCCCATTGGTTACTCAAAAGCCAACCATAATTTGACACATAGCCAAATATTCAGGCCAACCACAAAGTGACACTTGTCACAGTGTCATTGGGAAAATTGAAGGAATATTTCAAGAATATTATTATTTTTTACTAGGCTTCCATGTCATCATTCTGTCATTTTTGCAAAATTTTTGGTTGTTTAGGAAAAAAAACAACAAGCTCTATCTTCCTCATATGGAGTCGCTTTTTGATGAAACAAAATGTGCCAGATTCCTAGTGATGAGAATTTTTTGCTTGTTCAAGTTTCGATCGATTCTAATCACTTCCAGTTTTGAGCTTAACACTGAGAACCTGATAAAAAGTAGACATTCCTCTTCCGTCGAATTGTCGGGAAGTAGTTCAATAGCTAGCTTTAAAGAAGGGCTTTTACATTTAATTGGAAGTGTAGCTTCCAAACCATACACCAGCTAAAATGGCATGAATTCGGTAGCAGTATTAACAGAAGTTCAATAGGGCTACAGAGCCAAGAATAACATGAGGTTCCAATATCTTTTATGTCTCCCAATGGTTCATTGAAGCATCGTTACCAAGACTTTTTTGACGGCTTCGAATTGGCCACTAGCTCATGGATAATATGGAGTGGAGTTATTGTGGCGCAGCCCTAGTTGAGGAATAAGATATTTCATCGTTTTATTGTGAAAGTGAGAGCCATGGTCAGTGACGATGGCATTCGGGACACCAAACCGAGCTATGACACAATTAAAAATGGATTTGTGTCGCAGTTAGACCTTCATTATCATATTTATGCATCACCTCGGCCGATTTTGTTAAATAATCGATGACAACGATAATATAACCATGCTCCCCGACCATGTGAGGGTTACAGGTAATGAATTCTATACCCCTTTTTCAAATGGCCCGATGGTCACAATTGGGTGCAAGGGAGAAGGTGGGGTGTGCTCTTTCTGAGAATAAATTTGGAAATCATGGCATTTTGGAATGGAAATAATGCAATATTTGAAAATATATGGCCAAAAATATCATGCTCGAATGATTTTTTGAGTGGTAGCATAACTGGAAATATGACCGCCATAGGCTGCAGAGTAGAATTCTTTAAGGACTTTCTCAGCTTCCTAAAGAGTCAAGCATCGACCGAGGATGAGATTGATACTAGTCTGATACAAAGTATCTCCAATGGTGTGATATGGTTGAGATTAGTAACAAATCCGTAGTCTCTCGGAGTGATACAACTCAGGTTGAAATGTTTCGGTCTAGATATAAACAATTAAGTCTCCATACCATTGATCAAGAGTAATGATGAGAAAGAGTGATTTATCTGGAATCAACTCATTGAAAGGGGTAGAACCAACTGCACACATATCAATTCAACAAAGACGAGTGATTTTTTAGACTTAGCCATAGAAAACTATAAGTCAAAATCTTGGAGAATGGAAATCGATTTATATTATTTCCCCGCAAGCAATTGACGATTAAGGTTGTAAGTCATGGGGTTACATTTGGAAATCACAATAGACTTATGCATGAGAATATATCGGTGGAAGCGCTAAATAACATGAACAAAAACTAAGGTGAGTTTTTCTACGTGAGAATAGTGAGTCTCAACGTCAAAGATATTTTGGCTCAAGTAGTAAATAACATGTTCATGAACATCATCATCAGCCTGACCCATAACCATACTAACAGTGTTGTCTACGACAACGAGATAGAGTAGATAATCACGATGATAAATAGGAGGATGCAATAAAGGAGCACTCATAAGGGTTTTCTTCAAATAATCGAAAGCATTTTGAGCAATATCATCCCAAATGAATGAGACTCCATTTTTTAATAGATGGGTAAATCCTTTATCAAGATCCTCATAATTCAGGAAGAGTCGATAAAGAAAATTGGCTTTCCCATTAAAGATTTGTAGCTGAAGTAAATAAGAGGGACAAGGTAGATTGATGATTACCCCAACTTTGAGAGGATCAATCTGGATGCCTTCTTTAGAAACCACAAAACCTAAGAGATGACCTGATTCAATGCAAAAGACATATTTATGAGGATTCAACTATATGTTATAGTGTCGATAGTGAAGTAAGATCACTCTAAGATGTTTGGGGTGATCTTGACGTTTCACAGAATGAGCTGGAAGGTCGTCAATATATGGCTAAACTATGTGCTTAATATCATGAAAATCATAGGGCATAGCCCTTTGGAAGGTAGCCCAGACATTTTTCAAACCAAATGGGAGCTTCTTATAGGAAAATTTTCCCTAAGGATAGATAAATGATGTCTTGTGTTGATGAACAGGAAGAATATTGATCTCGTTGTAGCCATAAAAAATGTCCATAAAAGAGAAAATCTCACTCCCAACACACTTTTCAATAATTTGATCTATAAAAGGAGTGGGGTATTTGGCTTTAGGAAAATCTCGGTTACGTCTTCGTAATCAACACAAACTTGAATGGTCCCTTGATTTTTGGTGAAAGGAACAATATTAGATACCTAATCCGTTAATGGTATAGGATAGATGAAACCAACCTTGAGAATTTTTTCGACCTCTCCCTTAATGGCTGCAACCTTTCATGGGTTGACAGGACGAAGCCGTTGACGAGTAGAACAATGTAACTAGGTCAGTCTTCATATTGAATATGTAATTATGTATTTTTATGTAAATAAGAAGAAAAAGATAATAAAATGTATATTGGTTATACTTGATTCATGGGTTTCATGAGCAAGATTTTGTCTTAGGTTAATATACTTCTTCTTGATGTCTATCTAGGGTTTGTCTCCTATTTGTAAATGTATTCAGTGTCATGTACATGAAGAACATAGTCATTGAATTCTCCAAGAACTTGTCCTAAATGATGTGGAAGAATGGATTGAAATAGTTCTTATATCAATGCTGGAAATATATGATGAATTTTATCTTCACACTCACTACTGAGTCGGCCTACAAGCTAATAAATGTTTGACCTAAAAGCAAGAAGACTGCCAATATATAAATACTGCCTCTGCAGTCAATTACACCTCAAGAAGTATTGTAGATCTGTTAAGTGACACAGTAAAAATTGTAATGCGGTCACACCTAGAATATAATGTGGTCATATAATACAGTCACACTTGAGGAACAATATGTTTACATATTAAAGTGTAATATGGTATGCCAGAGTTGTAAAACAGTGATCTATAATAACAAGTGTGAATAACACATGATATTCAATGTGGACAATCCATGAAATGAAGTGCGGTCAATGCATGACATAAAGTGCAGATGACACATGATATTCGGTGTAGACAATACATGAAATGAAGTGCAGATAATACATGAAATGCAATGCAGACAATACATGATATGTGGTCAATACATGCAGTGCGGATTGTACTTAAGAAGAAGGGTGGAGTATACTTGACAGAATGCGGAATTTTCATAGAACTGAAATTCAAAGTTTTTGAAGTCAATTGTAGTGTTTCAATGCGGATATTATCTGAGAGGTTAACAAGTGAAAAAAATTTCAAACTGTTATGTACCTACCTATGAATATAATGCATATCTGAAGGGTGAATTTCTCTGTGTAATAGTGCAGTGAATAAGTGTCGGTTTTATCTGAGATGGAACAATGATTTTCAATGTGAATATATAAAGTGGATAATTAAGTGTTACTGCTGGACAAGAAAAGACAGGAAGGTAAATATAGGATTTACCTTCCCTATCATAGTTAAAAAATAAAGGACAGTCCAGACTGGTGCAATAAAGAAAGATCAGTATAGAAGATCATCAAAGAAGTAGCAACAAGGTCTTGGAAGCATTCATAGGTCAAAGGTCTAAGTCTGGGTCATGGTACTTGTTATTCGAAGATCTATAAGAAGAATTATTTACGGATTTTCCTCTCCAAGAGGGAGAGGTTTTTCCCTGGCTGTAGGAGCCTAAGTTTGTGTCGTGTTTATTTTTGATAATTTACTTAATGAAATACTAAACAAGATAATGAAGAGAATACATAAGTAACTCAAGTAAGCTCACAAGTAATTATCAAGATGAGAATTTGTATAAATCTCCAGCCCTCCAAATTCTCAACATGGTTTCAGAGCTAAGGTGTTGAACTCAAGGTCTACTTGACAAAGGAGACACTCCAAGAAGCAAAGATAAAAAGTGTGGGTTGGAAAAAATAATCAGTTTGAAAAGAGAGACTCTCTACCTACTTCAAGAAAAACCTCCTATCTCATTTAAAGGATCAAATTAATGAATAAAGTAATCCTTTGTCATCAAAGATTCACATTCAAGACATTGTTAGAAGGAAGACTTCAATTTTTGAAGATATACTTTATCATCAAGGATTCTGGAACATCTACATTGAAGATTTCTATCTGAGAAGAAACTCTTAACTTCATCTATGACTTTATCTAAATCTATCAGAGTGTCTTCTTTGCAAAGAAAGCAAAAAATTGGTTAGGGTTTCAACTTTCCTACATAGAAGACAAGGACAATGAATTCATGCAAAATACATGAAGGAGACCAAATGATTCCTACATAATCCATAAAAGACTCTATCATATCCGACGTACCAAACCTAGAATCATCAAAAGAAATATATGAGAAATTGGTGGAGCTATTCTCCGTGAGTACTATAGGAGAAGCAATCTCTTTGATCAACTACATGAATGAGGAGAATTAATGTTTGACTCTGAGATGGCTACAGTGGTGCTGAATGCTCTGCTAGAAGAATGGGGAAAACTTCACTTCAGGTTTATATAGGAAGAAAGAAATATTCAGTAAGTTTGGTCCTTAGAATAGTATATACAAAGAAAAATTATTTGGATGTGATGAAATTGGGCATTATATAATATATTTTACTAAATTTGAAAAGGAAAAGAGAAATAGGGAAGAAGCCCATGTATCAGAAATGAGAGAAGAGCCTGATGCAAAGAAATATAAGAAAGAAGAAGTGAGGGGTCTCCACTATGATTAAGATCATCTTCTCCTTCAAGTGATTTTTGTTGGTTGTATGATAGGAAGCAATGTATAATCCTTATCAAAGCATGGTAGGATTTCTTGGTAAAACAACTCCTTGAAAACCTCTCTGATAACTATACTGATGGAAGGTAGTCATAAAGATCAAGAGTCATCATGAAAAATAGAATTATGGGATGTGATGACATATTGATGGAGAAGGCCAAGGGAATGAAGCTCTTCATTCTAGAAAAACTATTGAAGGGTGACTTAAATGAAAAAGGTGTTAGGTATGTATATATATACTGACACTGGATGCTATGAAGTCATGTCATATGGTAGTAGGTAATAGACTTTAATATATGGAGGAGGATATATCGGTGCACTATCAGATGAAATCAATATAATATATCCTCATGCAGAATCTGAGTTGGTTAATGAACAAGGAGCTATATATTAGAAGTTACTAGGAATGAAGAATGTGCAGGAAGGTAGAGATCACGAAATGCAACTATGTCAAGAGGTAGTTATCATCTGGAAGCCAAGAAGATGTGACTAGGAGATCTCCTGTGAGGATATGTAGAATCTAACAAAAGTCTGGTAAATAAGAATACCCTTGACAAAACATATCGTTAGGAGACACGTCATTCTAAATAAAGGATGTTGATTCCTACAGGAAGATGTCGTGGTGAAAGATCGTCACTAAGGTAACTTTTGTTTTAAAAGGTTCATATGTATATGTTTATCTAGATTAATTTGTGCAAGGCCGCTAATCATGAGAAAGGATGTATGATCCTTGGAGATGATTCAAAGGAAAGCAACATGGAATAAAGGTGAACCAGATGAGAAAGGAAGACATATTGCTTTCTGGTAGATGACATGATCATGAATGAAAGTGATGGATGATCTGTGTCCTATGGAGCTAAAGTTGAAGATTCATAAATATTGTAATCCATGACATTGAGAGGAGGAATTCTTCATGAGAAACTAGGTGTCTCACCATCGCTCCTGCAGGTCCCTGATTGAGAGGGAGCCTGGTAATAAATTTCTTACTTGGAAGAAACTGGGTAATTCCTAAGAATGAGCTTAGGTACATTCCCTTGTGTAACTAGGTCGGTCTTCATATTGACTATGTAATTATGTATTTTATGTAAAGAAGAGGACAAAGATAATAAAATGTATATTGGTTATATTTGCTTCATGGGTTTCATCAGAAATATTTTATCTTAGGTTAATAGGCTTCTTCTTGATGTCTATCTAGGGTTTATCTTCTATTTATAAATGTATTGAGTGTCATGTAGATGAAGAACCTAGTCATTGAATGCTCCAAGACCTTGTCCTAAAAGTTGTGGAAGAATGGGTTGAAATAGTTCTTATATCAATGCAGGAAATATATGATGAAGTCGATCTTCACACTCACAGTTGATTCGGCCTACAAGCTAGTGGATGGTCGGCCTAGAAGCAATAATACTACCACTATATAAACATTGCCTCTACGGTCAGTTACACATCAAGAAATATTGTGGATCTCTGAAGTGACACAACAAAAATTGTAACGCGGTCACACCTAGAATATAATGCACTCATATAATACGGTCACACATGAAGAACACTACGGTTACATCTGAAAGAGTAATGCGGTATACCAGAGTTGTAAAATGGTGATCTCTGTAATAACAAGTGTGGATAACACATCATATGCATTGCAAACAATCCATGAAATGAAGTGCGGTCAATACATGACATAAAGTTTGGATAACACACCATATGAAGTGTGGACAATACATGAAATGAAGTGCAGATAATACATGACATGAAGCGCAGAGAATACATGATATGTGGTCAATATATGTAGTGTGGATTATACTTAAGAAAAAGTGTGGAGTATACTTGACAGAATGTGTAATTTGCACAGAACTGAAATGTGAAGTTTTTAAAGTCAATTGGAGTGTTTCAGTGTGGATATTATCTAAAATGTTAACAATTTCAACGAAGTTTAAACTGTTAAATACATACCTATGAATACAATGCAGATCTGAAGGGTGAATTTATCTGTGTAATAATGGAGTCAATAAGTGTCAGTTTTATATGAGATTGAACAGTGATTTGTAATGTGAATATATAAAGTGGATAATTAAGGGTTACTACTGGACAAGAAAAGAGAGGAAGGTAAATCTAGGATTTACCCTCCCTATCACAGTTAATAAAGAAATGACAATACAAACTGGTGCCAGAAATAAATATCAGTATGGAAGATCATCAAAGAAGAAGCAACAAGGTCTTCGAAGCATTCATAGGTAAAAGGTCTAATTTTGGGTCATGGTACTTGTGATTTGAATATCTGTAAGAATAATTCTTTGCGGGTTTTCTTCTCCAAGAGGGAGAGGTTTTGCCCTAGCTCTAGGACCCTAAGTTTGTGTTGTGTTTATTTTTTTTTGATAATTGGCTTGATGAAAGACTAAACAAGATAATGAAGAGAAGAAATAAATAACTCAAGAAATATCACAAGTAATTATCAAGAAGAGAATTTGTATTAATATCCAACCCTCCAAATTCTCAACATGACGAACAAGATTAGAGCCCAGATATGTAGGAATTTCGTTCACCACAATACTAGGGTCTATGCCAAACATTTATTCATAATACCATGCGAGTACGTCGCATATTTTTTGAAAAGAGAGGTGTAGATCCCGATCTCATCAAGAGAATAAGATGCACTAATATAAACATCCTCGACAACCCCTATTTTAATAGAGATGTCGATTGGAATGGTGGTAGAAACGTTACCCATGTTTCTTTCGGAAAACACTTCATTAAACAAAATGGGATGCTGAAGTGGGCCAGAGAATTCATATGAAACACGAGTTTCCAGACAAGTAGAGATTTCACCCATGCTTCATAGAAATAAGGAACAATGATGACCATCATCCCAAGGGGTTTATTCAAGCAACATAAATTCCACGATACTCTTGTCAATTGGAAATATCTCATGCAATGGATCATTTTCATCCTAAGAACCAAACAAGGGAGATTGTGAATACGTTTCCAAATATGAAAGAAGGTTATCATTGGCTTCAGAAGAAACCCCAGAATCTAGAAGAATTATTTCATGCATTTGCTGTGTAGGGATGAGGGGCATAGTGTCACCAAAACTCTCACGCTGGTCAGGACTAGGAACAATCCATGGATCTTGAGTAGATGCTATCATTTTAAAAGAGGCGACATTAGGAGGCATGAGTGAAAATAAGCCCATTAGCAATTAGTCTTTGAAAATACCTGGGCCTATGCTCTCATAAGGAGTAGTGGTATTTCCAATGTATGGGACATTTCCAGTTGAATGATCTGAGGAAAAGAACGCAAGTTGATCGACAATGACTATATTCCTGTGATGAGGAAAGAGAACACGAAAAAGCGTAGAGACCATGAAAATCATCACATTGATCCTACACATCTGAGTAGAACATTGCAATTAGGGTTGGAATCTACCACCTCTACTTATAGGTTCACCCTTTTACCCTCCAACTGAATTGGAAAGGATTTGAGAATACCATACAACTGAGAGCCTCTGTCGTCAAAAGCTTCTAGAGTGTTAGGGTACTGAATTAAGGTAGGAGAGCCGATGGCTTTCCAAAACGCAATAGACATGATTCAGGTGAAATCACGTTCATCAATAATAATCTGATGAATGCTATTACCCATCACAATGACTTGGATAAGGAAATATAGCTGTGATGGGAGCCAAGGAACATGAATTTTGAGATCGAAAGTAATAATATTTGAAATCGTGGGATCGATCCCTCCGATATCAGATAATAGTGTCTTCCATTGTGATGGGCACGACTGAAGTAATTCCAAGGCCGACATCACCGATGACGATTGAGCTAGATCCTCTACGATGCTATAGTGTTAGGAAACTCACACGTTCGGATTGTAAGAATATTTCAGAAGAACACCCTTAGGAGGTGGTCGGGTAATCGAATCACTCTTAGCTCTCTCAATATGGAGAGGACTAAAACTAGGAGGAGTGGGAGAGGAAGGAATATCTGAAACATCGTTTTCCATGAGATCTTTCAAAGGATTTGATTATTATTTCGATCGAGTGGCAACATAAATAGGTTTTGTACCATCCATAAAGACTTGGGAGCTTACGGATGCAGAACACTGGTGTTTATCTATAATTTGCATCTTCTGAGAAGGAAGTTATTATTTCAAGATAGTTGGTGTCTCGGGTGCACCTTTAAGAAGACAAGAGACTCCATAATGTCGAGGATAATCCTTCGTATAATTATCTTCATCACATATCAAGAAAGGATACTTAGTCTTACACTTGGAAGTATCGTCAACAGAAGAATTAGCGGAATCCTGTTTGGGGGTGTCAGATTTGGATTTACCCTTCCCCTTCTTTTTAACTTTTTAGGTCTTCTCTGTTGCAGTAGATTGAACAACATAACCTCGGAGGTTTTAGCAGGATCCTTCGAATTTTTCTAAGGAGTGGATGGATTAGTGGAAAAAGTAGAATTGGACTTTGAAGAAGCCTTCGATGTAATGTTATCACTATGGGAAAATGTCCCAATGATGTCATCAATAGTAGGCATAATAGGATATTTTAATGATGTTGGATATGTTGAAGGCTACAGTACATCAAGTAAGAGCTCACATAAATTTCTAGATTGAGAATAGACCAAATCTAGATACTGATCATGGGTGATGAATTCCTCTTCCGCCACACATCCACCCATAGCGAGATATTTGGTAATTTTAGGAAAAAATACTTTGTGAACCACTTAGTCAACAATTGACCAGGGATCTCGAATTTAATAAATCGGCGCTTGCGCCTTCATTCATGGATAAGGTCCGCTATATGAGTAGCAGTTAACTTCTTCAAATATTTTGAGAGATGGGTGTCACTCTAATATCACACATGCAACTAGAAATGGGGGATGGAGGCCATTCCAAAGGTATTAAATCTGTAGAAGTTGCCATGAGGAAGTTCAATGTACCATTTCGCAGCAGCACCCATCAAAGTTTGTTGGAAAAAATGTAGACAAATTGAATCATCAACCAAAGAGTTGGAATATCACCATAGATGGTATGTCATGACATGCACTTGGGGGTCTTCCCTAGATTTTCCTTCAAAATTTGGACAATCTCCAGGAATTTTGGTTTGAATTGGAGGCTAATGCAACATGTGTTGGATGGGGTCATTTGTCAATCTAGACACATCTGAAAGTTCCAACGTAGCCAGGAATGGAAATGGATGGTGATGAGGAGAAAATAGTATTTCGATGTTACCCATTTGTGGGTTCCAAACTTATTGGTACGGGTTCTTCCCCCACTGGGGCTGATTCTGACCATACTGCCTGCATTGTCCCCACTGTTGTTGATAAGGTATATATGAGTAGGGACCTTCTTGTGGCCAGGGTTGCTGATAGGTACCTTATTGTAGTAGTTTTTGAACGTATGGTCCTTGTTGGGATTGTTGATAGGTACCTTTTTGTAGTGGTTGCTGAATGCATGGTCCTTTCTGGGGTTGTTGATATGACCCCTGCTAAATATAAGCACCCTGATAGGGTTGTTGATACAACCCCTTCTGGATATAAGATCCTTGTTGTGGTTTCTGGAACTAACCTTGAGGTATTTTCTGGTATTTGACACCCGGATGATTGTGGTGAGTTCCACTTTGAACCAGAAGCTTCGGACCATATTGGTGTTGAGGACCAAAAAGAGGATTTGTTGAAACTACATGCAATGGAGTTTTGGGTTGTTGGACATACAAAAATGATATGTTCGGTCGCTGAACATAATTATATTGTATGTTCGGTTGCTGAACATGTTGATATTGTACGTTTGGTTGCTGCATATAGGGTTGTGAATTTGAGGGTAATGAACGTAGGGTTGTTGAGAAACAAGTTGGGCCGAAGTAGGTTGACCACCCTAAAGAGAGCTTCCTACGGTAACACATATTGGCTGTGAAAGTAGATTTCCATTAAGACTAGCAGTAGGGTGTCTCACCTCCGATACAATTCCAGATTTTAGATTTCTTCCACCTGATGAGGGAGGTACATATAGAGGATACGATTTCCCTCCATGCATAGATGAAACCGTATATTGTCCACTCAAAGGTGGAACTGAAGCATTAGGGGAATTTTGAGGTCTAAAATGTGCCTCCTAAGGAAATTATAAAATAATAGTGGAAATAATTAAATAATATTTGATTACATTATCAAATTTTAGAGGGAAAAAATGAAAAACTAATTTTTCAACTCATATTTTCAACTTATCTCCGAATTAGTTTACTCAAATTTTGAGCATAAACACTCGTTGGATGAAAAATTTGATTTCTCATCCAAGGAGTGCCCATGTTGCATACTTTTGATGGACCCTGCTACACGAAAAATGTGAAATACATGAAAAACGTGATTGCAAACATGTTTTTTCATGTATTTCTAATTTTTCATGTAGCTAGGTCCATCGAAAGTATGCAACATGGGTACTGATTGGATGAGGAATTAAAATTTTCATCCAACGAGTACTCCTGCTCGAAATTTGAGTAAAAACTTAGGGAGATAAGTTGAAAATACAAGTTGAAAAATTAGTTTTATTATTTTATTATTTTTTAATATTTTAATTATTTTACTCCAAAATTGTGAATCATCCCCCATGGTTGAGATCATAATATTGAATCCTATTGGTTCTTATAAAGATTATATTTGTTGTACATTTTTGTTATAATGCCCATTTTAGACCTCAAAATTCCCCTAATATGATCTTGTGTAATGACAAGGGAGCAGATGATCCTATTGAAATGGTCATTTAACAAACATAAAATGTAGGTTGTGAATTAGGTTGTGAAATGACAACCAAATTTTCACAAAATAGGCCAAAATATGAGGGAATTCCTGTTGACCAAACATGATGGTGAAATAAGGATGTAGCCCCAGAATCTACCTAAACAAGGTTTCCAAGAGAAGTATACCCGGGTGAAATCGTAGACGCGACTTGACTAGAGATAATACTGGTCATACTTTCTTCTTCATGAGGAACAAAGACATATGAAAAAACTTCCGAAGGGAACACAGACGTGATGTCAACTTCTGGGATACGAGATGCAAAAGTTTCTGGAGGAATACTCACGAATGGAATATTTTCGACATTTGATGCCATGTTTGGTGGAAACAATTGATGAGCAGTAATACAAGATGCTACAGGAGAAGCACCTAAAGGAACTCTAGGACCATCAAAAAGACTATACGGGTGCTCGGGAGATATCACAAATGGATCGTAGAGCAGATTTTTAGGAAATACTATAAACTGTGCAGAAGGTTCAGGAATTTCCTGCTAAGGATCCTCATATGACAATTAAAGCCACTTGTTAGGTGATGGCCAAGATGAGATCAGTTGGACACTTATAAAGAATCCAAGTTTAGCACCTTGAGCTTTAAGAGGCCTAGGTGGAAATTGCAGAATCTCGAGAGGAGGCTATTGAGTTCCTTCACAAGAGGAGTGACGCGAATTCTAAGTTTCAGCTATAATGAACTTTAGAAAAATATAAAATAAGGTAAAGGTGAATCAATTTTGAGCAATTAAGATTTATAATTAACCAGACAAGATGAGGCCAAGAGAACTGCACAGGTGGCATGTTATCATGAGCAGTGTATTTTAGAATTGAAATAAGAAAAACAAAAAAGGCTAATCTAAGCATAAAGGATTACCATGTATTCGTGAACTGCAATATACACCTTGGCATAATAAATTAGAAAAGAAATTACCAAGGAATTAACGTACGAAAACCAATCTCCCCAAATGTTGTGGTTAGTGTAACATGTCTACAAGTTAGACAACTCGATTACCTATGGCAGGTTTGCAACCTAGTGGGTTCTCCCAAAATATACTTGATGGTACGTGGTGGCTTAGTCCATAGTAGCATTGTCTAATGTGTAATGATTCAATGAGAGCATGCCCTTATACTTTTTATACGTGGAGCATAGTCCTACATACTTCCAAACGTGGGATGGGATATCACCCACGAAATGTAACAAAGGTTGTTAACAATAGCTTCTATGCTTAATGACACCATAACACGTCTCTAGCCTAGACCTATCGATGTTTTAAGTAATTCCAAATTCTCCTTAAGGTTAATTGAATAAATTTTAAATTTTATCTTTGATTATATATCAATTTCGAGATTAATATCGATGTCACCTGAATCCATACAATGCATCTGAATGCAAAAATGAATCCATTTCGTTTCAATAAACTTTAAACTAATGAGGGAGAAAGTGAAAACAAGAGTTCAAGACACATGCAATGCAAAAAGCAATGGTTCCCCCCAACTAGCTCAAAATTACTGAAATGCAACTTTTAAATCGAATTCACTTTCACTATCCCCAAATACAATCTTATTGAAAATGAAATCACTTCTGTTTTCCTTAAGATGCACTAATTTTTTTTCCCTTTCACTTTGAATGTTAAAATGAAAACTAACACAATAAATGAACTAAATCAAAGAAAATATAACCAAACAAGAAAAAAATCGAAAATGAACACTTCTTTTCACTTTTCTCTTTCTCGAATGGAAAAAAAAAAAAAAAAAACTATTTCAAAAGTACTTGAATGAAAATGAGTTTCACTTTTCTTTTTAAAATGAAGAAAAACAAACTAATACAAAATATTGAAATGAAAATTAAATTCAAGTTACTCTTTCAAAATGGAAAATCATATCAAACACACATTTTCAAGATTGGAAATAAAACAATTGTGATCTATTTTTGACAATTAATCAAAGGAGATTCCAAAGTGGAATGGTTATTCAGTGAAAAAGAAAACAACCTCACACAAACATGCCAAAATTAATGTGAAATGGTGTTTGGAATTAATACATGTAGAACTTTGAGACAAAGCTAATAGATTTTTGACCACATACACAAGTGACAAGTGAAGGAGAACTGGCCTAGAAACCCTAGAAGTTGATTTAATCTTCACTCAATCACAAGCAAGGTCAAAGAGAGAAATCAATCACTCAAAAAAGGAAATCAAGCTAAGCACAATGATTTCAACTCATATCATACTTGAAAGACACATCAGAGGCCAATACACACTGGAAATTAAAGAAGGAAACCCTAAATTTTTCATAATCTCTGGGATCAATGTGTCTATGAGAGGCAGAAGAGTGCTGAAAGGAAGATTAGTATGAATGTTTTGTATAAAACATTTTTGTCAGCACTTCTGTAAGAGCAGAAAGAGCATTGAACAAGAAATAAAAGGAAAAATAAAAATAATTTCAACACTCAAACCAGAATTGAAACCCTAAAGAAAATATCAAATCCTAAGAAAACCTATAGAGACCTAAACAGACTTATATCACAATGTTCGCTCAAAATGATAAAAAAAAAAAAAAAACTGGAAAATGAGAGATAAAGAGGCTATAATTCACTAGCGGAGTGACCAATTTTGTTGTGAATACAATCCCCTCTATGGACAAAGGTGATCTCTCTAGCCCTAGAGTGGGTCTAGTGACACATGAGACTATCTAATGGATTGTTTCCTAGTTTATATTCAAAGCGAAAGAGGAAGAAGAATAAATTATCTCTTCATAATGTTATAGTTCAATCCTTTGATGAATATATTGATCCACGATCCTTCAGGATTTATCCTTGCTATTTATGACACTCGAATACCTATAGGAGATCAAAATAAAACAAAAAATGTAACACAAAACATAGCATACATTGAATAAAAATAACCTAACAGATCAAGGAGCATTCGACTTGTATATATATCTAAAAAAATATGGAAAGTGAAACACCAGATGTATTATTGATAATATAAAAGAGTAATATTATAACTGTGACCTTGATGTAGGTGGCTTCCCTTTGGTGATGTTCAAGTCCAAACCGAGGCCCTTCAAGCAATCCTTCTCCCGAATGGAAATTTAGGCATTATCAAAGTATAGGGATACAAAGGACTAATGATCAGACCAACCCAACTGGAGGCATGAGATTCAATTTATAAGAAGTGAGAGGGATTTAGGAGCTCATAAAATAACTAGTAAGGCCCACTTATCAAGCATAAATCCCCTATTTATAATATCAAGAGCTCCGGATGAGAGAGATCGACCATATCTCCACCGAACAATATGCAACTCATCTTTTTGGAAGCTTCTAGTGCACAAATATTATCCTCCATTCGAGGAAACACTACTAGAAAGGGATGAACGTGGTTTTCCCATGAGAAGAGTATTGACAGTGCTAGGCTAGAACATGCAACATGCCATCAACACAGATAGACTACTGGCTAAGAGAGTTGACCCAGAAATTTAGGGTTTGAGCTAAGCTTCTTCAAAGATTCATCAAGGCTATATTATTTTAGTCTTTAAAGAATATATTGATGTAATCTCTATGGTGGATAGCACATTATTCATCATAGGGAACTTCAGGATCAAAGATGGGAAGTGAACGAGGTGACAAATTACAATGTAACAAAGGGTCGAATTTGCACCTGTGTAGATTGAGGCTGATAAAGAAACCAGGTTTATTGAACACATCCAACACATTCAAAAACATGTTTAAGACATCTTGGATAAGTCCAATGCCAAGTAAAAATAGCAGCATGATCAGTACTGGGTGCCACATAAATTTCAGGTGGGAAACAAAGTTTGGTTGCATTTGCAAAAAGAACACCTTGCCAAAGCCCATCAGAATATCCGACCACTCCGATATGGGTATTACACCATCACAAAATATTTGGGAGACAATTATTTCAAGCTCAATAGTCCCCCATTTCTTTCTCTACACCAATAGTTAAATGTGGACTGCCTTCAACCATACTTTCCACCACTACTAGAGACCTTAGACATTGTCGAACAATTAAAAATAATAGAGCTCAAGCCATAATACATGTAATAGGGCACAAATGATGAGATAATGGAAACATATATCAATACAAATTGTAAATATAATATCTAAATATATCAAGTTGTCAAAGCTCATCAACTCCTGCACCAAGGCAAGTGGGTCACTAGGGACCAATCTCAACAAAAGTTTCCCCATCTTATGGAGGCACTAAATGAAGCGAGGACCAATGCTTATTAAGGGGGGGGGGGTGACTGATCTAGGTAGATATTGGTGGCCACCCACCTATTCCACTTGGACCCTTACTATCATTTCTTTCAATTTCCTTAATTGTAGCAGGATTTAGTATTTATGGCAATTTTTCAGGTCCTCAATTTTCGGAGCTATTTTGAGGCCCTAAACGACATTTTTTGAAAATGGGAAAACCCATAGCTTGTGGAATTCGTTTGTAGTCCTCGAATAGATATTTCTAATGAGGTATCTTACGCATCAAACAAATATTGTATACAAAAATTACGACCCTCGAAAGTTGATATACCAATTTACCCCACAAGTAGAAAATGCGAAATTAGTGACTATGTGACTAAAAATGTTAGTCAACATGGATTTTCCAAGTGAAATACCAAAAAAAATAAGAAATGTTAAGTGACTCAAGTAAAAATGACTAACATAAACAAATAATTTATTCTCAAGTTAAAATATATGACTAGATAATAAGTAATACAACTAAAAATGACTAAAGTGAATAAACTAATTTAATCTAGGAATAAACATATGACTACCTAACAAGTACTAGAATAATATGATTTATTCGTGGAAGGAATTCATAATATCATATTCAAAGTAAATGTGTGAAGAGAGGATTTGATTTGGGTTCTTTATTTTTCTACAATAACCTAGGTGGGAGAAATTCAAGATACTGGCTTGGAACTGAATAATTTCGAAGGGAGGGATCATCAATACAATTTAAGATCATTTCAGTAATCAAATACAAAAAAACTCTATTTATTTTTCTAATGATAACCAAATTTTTTGGATTTAGATTAGATGTAATTTTAATTTTCCATGTTTTCTTAATATTTAAAAAATAAAAATAAAAAAAATAAATAATGATTTTTTTTAGAGTTCAAATTGTATTTATTTTTATTGAGGTTAGGATTTTTAGACTTTTTTATATTTAAAATTAGATTTTTTTTATTGAGGTTATAATTTTTGGACTTTATTTAAGTTAGTTTTTAGATTAAAGTTATATTTCATTGAGTTTGATTTAAATATTAAGTTTCCAATAAATTTAAAATTTAGTTAGCATAAAGTTCTCATTAGATTTAATTTGGTTTTATTATATTTTTATTTTTTTCTAATTAAAAGAAGTATTCACTTCATTTTTATGTTTAGTTGTATGTTTTGTTTTATTTTATTTTAAGTTAACTAATATCAACTTTAAAAACACCCCCCAAAAAAATATGACAAAGGGGCATCGACCCTCTTTTCCTCTTCCTGCTTCTCCATACAAATTGGCCTAGACCCCTCACTCCATGCTCTGAGCATTCACCTCTCCTATGCAACTCATTTGTTGTCGAACCATCCATGTTTTCCCTCTCATCTCTCTATGGCCAGGTTATTTACCAAGTTATCATGCCCACGTTTACAGATGGCTGACATCCTATCCTATGATACATCGGCCCATGTGGCCATGATTGCTGCCACCATTCGAGCTGAAAAGGAATAGAAATGGGAAAAAATCTGGCAGGGTAAAAATGTGATTATAGATTATCAACCCTACAAGAATCAAGAGCAACCTCAACACAGAATTAAGGTGCACTCAGACGCACATCTGGGGTTGCATACGAGAAATAACTCTTACAATGATTGATGCTATAAACCTGCCACCATTATAAAACAAGTTGTCTTGGAACATAATGATATTTAGGACTGGGTGGCAAGATTACAGAAGCGTGCATTGATTGGCAGGTGGCTTTTTCCAGAGGATCTTTCTGTCGACATGCCAGAATGGGTTAAAAATAATTGGGCACCTGTTCTAGGTTACATTCCTAAAGTAAGTAGAATGATGGGGAGCTCGTTCAGTGTGCATTTTCTGCACGAAGAAGACTGCAAGAAGATCATGAAGAGAACTTGGGTTAAAGGAAGGAGCTGTATGCGGTTGCTTCCATAGTTCTTGGGTTTAAATCCCATAATTGATGCCCCGAAGAGTAAATGTTTTTGGGTGAAGCTACCCGGCTTGCCACTCAAATTTTGGACCTTGAAGACCCTACGCACAATTGGGAATTCCATATGTGTGACGAAGTATCTGGACCCTCGATGTATTGGCGCTGCAGATAAGCGGATTTCTTGGATTTTGGTAGAAGTCACACTTCAAGGTGGCTTTCCGTCAGATGTCGATATTATTTGGGGACAACAAACTCACCGCCGGCGAATAGACTACTGGGGCATCCCCTTCATATGTCTCATTTGCCATCACATGGGACATCTACAAATTCTTGTTCATTGCGTCTCTGGAGAAGGGGTCATCGCAGTGACTCCTGTTATGGCCGCCATCAATTAAGAAGGACTGAACAAGCTCTTGGATCTAACTCAGGTAAGACACTGCCTCTATCCAATAACTCTGTTAGATCTTCCTCATCAGATTTTCATTCAGGTATTCCCAAGACTAAAATGGTCTCAAAAATAACTGATAACCTGGGTCAACCTCCTCATATTCATAAGTCAATTCCATCGTCTCATGAGTCAACTCCGTCACACAAGGAAAATCCTATTGATGATCCACATGGCACTGTATTTTCTGATTTTCCCACCTCTCCACAGCGCCCGCCCACATATGAACTTTTGGTGGTGTCGCCATCTATGCCCCCTCTTGAATGGGCCTCTCCAAATTCTCCAAATGAACCTGATCCTCCACTATGCCCATAATCTCCTAGAAACACTATTGGCAGCAAACTACAGGCGATATTGGAAAATCCGTTGCTCGATTTAGCAGCGCTCACTGTATTTGGAAAAACGAATACCTCTCTTTTTCCCCACATCTCTCCAGAATTGGCAACAAATATTAATGTTAGGAAAACCACCAAAAAGGGTTCAAGACATTTTCGGGGTCTCTTGAAGACAAAATCCTTGTTTCAGGGAGAATTACTTGAATCATAGGATGTTCCAATTGAGACTTCTGCCGATCCTCGAGGCCTTAGAGCGGGCATCCCCATTGGAGCACCAAAATTATGATTGTCTTATCTTTAAATGTAAGAGGGGTGGGTGGTTCCTCTAAAAAGCTTCACCTTCGTAAAATGTTCTCGGACAAAATGCCATCGATGGTCCTTCTCCAGGAGACACTGTGTTGCCGGATTGCTGCTATGGATGTAATTCTCAAGATCCACCCTAACTGGAAAGTAGTGTGGTGGACGCTGAATACCGGGCGGGGGGATTGCTTGCCGCCTGGGACCCTTCTGTATTTTTCCTTAGTGCTTATATGTTTTTTGGAGGTATTTTTCTCTATGGTAATATCAGAGGTGTACCGGAGTCTATCTATTTTGTTAACCTTTATGCTCTGTGTAGAAATCGGGCCTCCTTCTGGGATATACTGAACCAATCAGACCTCCTGGCTATCAACTATCTAATGATTATTGGGGATTATAACGCCACTCTTTCGGTGGATGAGTCCTGGGGCGACAGGGCTCAGAGAGACCCATTAGAAAAAAATATTGGACAGAGATTCTATGATTCGGGCTTTATTGACATCAAGCCATCTTCTCTAGTACCCACGTGGACGAATTGGCGTAGTGGAATTGACTATATTGGAAAACACCTTGACCAAGTCATGATGAAGGCTTCTCTCAAAATATTATTGGGGAATGTCAGATTTGCGGTCTTCCCTTCCTGCTTATCAAATCATATGGTGGTCTCAATAACAAGGAGATGGGAGGTTGGGGGGAACGGTTTTCCATTTAAATTTAACAGAGTTTGGCTGCAGGATACGGATTTCAATAAACTAGTGATTGAATATTGGAACCAGGAGGATGTAGATAAGGATTTGGTTGGCTGGTGAAAATTCGCAAGTAAACTTCACAAACTCAAATCCATTGTTAAGACTTGGCAGAAAGAAAAAACATCCAGCCTTGATGTGGAATTGAGTGATATTGAAAGCAAGATTACACAAATATATATGCACATGAATGATGTTGCTCCTGATCCTTTAATTTATACCTCTCTCGAGAAGCTGGGGATCAAAAGGATTGAGATATTAAAGAATCAAGAAACAACATGGAATTTAAAAATTAAAGTGCATTGGTTGAAAGAGGGTGATCTAAATACTAAGTTTTTCCATAATTGCGCCAACGAACGCAGAAACAGGAACTCAATTTGGAGTATTAAGGCGGTTGATGGCTCGATAAAGCATTCAAATCATGACATTCAGAGTGAGGCTTTTAAGTATTTTTCCGAAGTTTACGAAGCTAATAATGAAATTGATTCCCAATGTCAAGCATGCCTTCTGCATCATATGCAAAAAATATTTGATCAGGATGAAAACAGGATTTTAGAGGTAGAGGTATCAAAAAAGGAGATCGAAATAGCTTCAAAGGCGTTTTCCCTGGATGAAATCCCTGGCCTGAATGGCTGGCCGACTGAATTTTATATACATTTTTATGATTTGATGGCAGACGAGATTCACTCGGTGGTTGAACAGATTTGAGTGTTGGGTTTTTTTCCCGTAGATATGAATTCAAATTTTCCGACTATCATTTCTAAATCTTCAAACCCTGTCCAGTTCTCTGACTATAGGCCCATTTCACTGTGTAACATAATATACAAGCTGACTTCTAAAATAATCGGAAACAGAATCTGGGCGACTCTATAATCGGGAATATCAAAAGAGTAGTTCGGATTTCTAAGTGGAAGGTCCATACAAGATACTATTGCGATAGCACAAGAGGCTCTTCATTGAGTCCATGTCAACAAAACAGAGGCTATTATTATGAAGATAGATATCCATAAGGCCTTTGATTCTGCAGATTGGTCTTTTATTAGGCTCATCCTTCTAAAAATTGGTTTTACTATGAGGTCCCTGAGATGGGTTATGGCCTATATCACCTCAGTACAATATTTTGTCCTTATTAATGGTTTACCGACAGTTTTCTTTGGGGCTAAAAGAGGTCTCCAATAGGGCTGTGCTTTATCCCCTATCATTTTAATTCTTATCATGGATTTCTTTAGTAACATAATGAATATGGCAGTGGATCAGGGATTTTTTAACGGTCTGGCTCTCTCTCCTTCGGTAAGTGTCACACACTCTCTATTCGTTGATGATTTATTGGTGTTTGGTATGTTGAACATAAATCAATGGTTTTATCTACACTATATTCTCATTCGATTTCGACATGCCACTAGTTTACGCATCAATAATGGAAAATCTCTTCTATTATAAAATGTGGGTGATGAGGAGGAAATCAAGTTCATTTCCAATTTTATGAGAAGAAACAGATTCCATATATCAATGGGGTTCACCTACCTGGGGTTTAGGTTGAAGCCCTACTCATATAACACTGCCGATTGGACATGTCTTATCGAAAATTTCAGGAATAAGATATGGAAGTGGAAAAATAGGTCTCTTTCAATGGGTGGAAGATATATATTGATTATGGCTATTCTTTCACAATATGTGGTCTATTGGTCACATATTTTCTTCCTCCCGGTTTACACTGTTAACAAAATCAACTCTATTATTTCAAAATTTATGTGGGATGCATCTCCTAATCATTTCAATATGCATTTTTGCAAATTAGAAGATATTTCGATCCTGAAAAGATCTGGAGGTTGGGGATTACTAAAAATTAGAACTTTCTCAAATTCTTTACTGGTTAAATCTCTATGGCGTGCTCTAAATGGTGATGGCATTTGGTCAAATATCATCAAGCATAAATACATTGAGGGAGATCCTTTTCATCTTCTATATATGAGAAGTTTCGTTATGGCCCGTCGGGCTTCTACAATCTGGCGTAGCTTCTACAAGGTTATGCCCATGTTGGGTCGAATATTAGCATGGGCTTTCAGGAATGGGCATAATATTTTCATCGTAATTGATCGATTAATAGCCTCTTCTGAGGTTTTCCAGATCGACGCTCGCTTATTACATAGATTTCAGCAGAAGGGCATTTTCACTCTATCCGACCTTCTTCTTTGCTGGACCTCGATGCTCCCGTTTGGAAATCTGTAGTGATGTTGGGCTTAGATTATTCTAACTTGATTGCATGGAACACATACAAAGCTCACCTACAGGGGCTAGGTTTATCTTATAACAGGAAAGGTGACCACTTGGTGTGTAACGGAAAATTATAAGGCAAGGGTTTAATTGTGAAGGATATATATGAAAATTTGATTCATCCATCTCCTGTTGCTATATAGTATCCTTTTTATTTTTCTTGGCATCTCAAAATCCCAAATAAGATTGTTCTTTTTGTATGGCTCTTATGGAGAAATAAAATTCTGACTTGGGAGGTTTTATGTAAGCGTGGCTTTATTGGTCCCGGTAGATGCCCCTTCTGCTGCTTGCATGAAGAATCCTCTTCTCATCTATTTCTCACATGCCCTTTCTCTCAATTGATATGGCTAAATTTCTCTAGTGTTATTGGAGACTCGTCTTGGTGACCATGTGATTGTATGAAAAATATAACTTCTTGGGCAGACAACACTTTTCCACTCAACACTGCTCCTTTTTATGTCATTTGGGAAATTTGCATCGCTAGGAACCATTGCATTTTCGAGGATAATCCTCCACATTCTGCCTTGATCATAAATAATATTAATGATTGGATTAATATTAATACTTGCATAATTCCTGAGATAAAGGATCAATCTAGGCGAATTCGGCCACACCAGATTGTGCTCCAGGCTTTATTTTTCGATGGAGCTTGCAATGATGGCTTATGTAGCTGTAGGTCATGGATTCGACTTATCAACAATGACCGCTATCATATCCATTGGAATGGGGGTTGTGGCTCCAACAATAAGGTAGAAATTATGGCTCTTTGGGGTGGATTGTACATTGCTTATCATCTTAATCTCCCGGCTATCCACATATCCGGAGATTCGAAGATTACTGTTGATGGGATCATTGGTAGCTGTGATCTGCAAATCTGGAACTGTATTGGCTACGTTCAGCGGATTAAATATATTCTAGGGAAGTTTCAGACTTTCAGTATACAACACATATTTAGAGAGATTAATACTCGAGTTGATTTTCTCTCGAAAAGAACACTGGAATTCTCATATGGTGAGATACATATAAATCATTACAAGGGCTCCACTCTGCTCGACTCACAGACCTTACCTATTCCATAATATTTTACAAGCGAGCCTGTTACTTTTGCAAGTGAGCCTGCTTTTTTCGTTCAAGCGAGCATGACACCTTTATATATTCTCTTTCCAGTTTTCTCATTGTGCATACAGGTTTTTTATCGATTCTTGGAATGATTACTATAGTCATTATCCCTATACATACTGGGACTAATGTGCGGAATTTCTCTCAACTAATAATAATGTTTTGGAGCTGTGCGACCACTTTTGCAAGCGAGCTTGCTTTTTCCCGCTATGTACATACTGGCTTATCTTTCAGCTAACTTGATGTATTTTCTTATGCATTTGCTTTATGAATTTATATTTTCATGGAATGTTAATGTATTTTTACCTATATGTGCTAGGTATTTGGAATTCCCCTTGATCATACATTGAGACACATTATGCCAATATGGTGACATATGTCACTTTTGTATGTCGATATGTAATCAGTTGTTGATTGGAATATGAACTGTTCAATACATCATTTTTTTCTTCCAGAAAAAAAATGTTTATGGACCCTGGTCACCCTTACATTTTCTCATAAGCTCTATGTCTCTCTCATTTATGCAGCTTCCTTAGTTTTCCTTGCTTACTCAGCCATCCAAGCTTCTGAACCTGTGACTTGTGTAGCTCACGACATTCTGATTTCTAAGCCATCAACATGCAGGGAATCAAGCATTTGTCACATCATCAATCCATCTTGTGTCAAAATTTTCTCATTTCCGCACCCCCCCCCCCACCCCCCAACCCCCCCCCACAACTTTTCCTTGACAGAAATCCAACCATAATTAACTTACTTCTGCAATTAAATGGTATAACATTCTAATTTTGAACTCTTCAGATTTTGGAAACAACTTTGGAATGCATGCCCAGGTTAAAGTTTCGCTATTACGTTTGATAAATTGGGATTTTTTTTTCTGTAAATTAAAATTCTAATATTGATTTGGGTTTGACGCAAAGAAAATTTTAATCCTAAATAATTAATGCATCAAATTTAGAACTGAACTGATTTGCAAGGTGAGAACAGACATTGAACATTTTCCTTTGAACATTCAAACCAATATTATATGATGGTGATCAGTTTCATTTGTTTTTCAGTGAAATATTTCCTTTAAAATTTCATAATGTTGACAGTGGTATACTAAACCAAATATTTGATAAAACAAAAAGTTATTTTGAGTTTTGTTTTATTTGGATTTTTAGCAAAATAAAATTTTCAAATTTATTAAATGTGTTCACAAGAAGACACTCCAATACAAAATCCAAATCATAATGATATATAAATATGGGCTTATAATGCCTTGATTTAGGTATTTGCAAAGCAAGAATAGTATTTCATATCTAGATAAATTAATTGAGTATCTTTATAGAACTATTTCCTTAGTTACCAATCACCATTTAGTTATTTACCACATGGATATATATTTCATTTAATTGTTGGAAATATTGTCATTGATGGCAAAGGAGTAGCACCTGAAACAAAAACAAGGCAAAAGAGAAGAAAGGAGGAGCATTAGACAAGAAACAAAGGCAACAAAGGCAGAAAAGACAGACAAGGAGTAGAGGAAGCAAAGGCAGTGAATTGATGCGGAGAGCTATTCAAGGTGCAGAGTAGTGAGGGTAGAAGTAGGACTGTGGACAAACAGAGTTTTTGTTTGTAAACCTACAGACATGTCTAGAAGGGCCATCGAAATAGAATTATGCAATATGGTGTATATACAATCAATTGGGTTTGAAGTCAGAATTTGAGACTTCATCATATAGAGGTTTCACATAAAGAAAAGAAGAGGAGCATTTAGAGGTTAAAGCTATGTGGGCTGCTTGATTTTGAATTGTGTCATTATAGAAATGATTAAGTGTGAACGAAGGAGTTAAATGATTGAAGACACTTATTTGTGTTCAACTTCAAGGGAAGATCTATGAAGGAATCCCAATTTGAAAGGGTAAATTGTAGTTTGGAATTTCCATGGTTATGAAGAATTCCTATTAAGGATGGAAACCTGTCCGCGGTTGAAAATGAGTTAAGAGATCAAGGCAGTGTCGAAAAGGAGAAGTGATGGCGCAGAGCAATGCATCATTGTATATAGAAAGGACTGTGAATATCTAACGTGATGAACATTGAAGGTGGAACCATGAAGGGAAGGAGTGGAAATGGAAACAAAAAGTAATGGTGGTTTCAGAAATACAAACCGGTTGTTTCGCATTAGTCTAAAATGGTAAGCGGAATCGAAGAAAAAAATGCGATAAGGGTCCGCGTGTGACATGTGTCCTGAGGTGGTATTCAATTACCACCCATTTTGCAAAATATTTTGGTATTAAAGCTCTGCGGTGGAAAAAATGCGATTGTCGTTAGATGTGGACCGATGGAGATCCAACGGTGGAGGCGCATCTATTTGCTTGAGACTTAATAAATGGGTACAGTTGCTGTGGGACCCAAGCGAATTTATATCTTTTCTGTGTGTCTTAATGTGAAGTCAAAGGGTTATTGTAATTGTTATGGAATTTGGGTCCATCACCGTAGAAGACATAATATGTGTTAAAAAATTATGTTTGATGTGAACCGCGAGTATATATTGGATGTGAAATAATAAAGCCGGGAACGTATATTTGTTGATATGCTGTAGACCATGATGTAATGGGGTTAATAATGAAGCGGAATTGGAGCTTTAATAAGTAAAGGTGGTTTTGATGAGTCTAATTGGTATTTTCGCACGACCTCAAAAGTGGTAGGCAAAATTCCTCAAAAAAACGCGATATACGCCAACAAGTGACGCATGTCCATAAGTGGTATTCAATTACCACTTTTATCGCATAATTTTTTAAGATTAAACACCGTGTAGTTAAATTGTGTGATTATAGTCAGATGGGCACGTAATTGAGTTTTGGAGCGCGAGAGCAAATTGACCCTCGGACCTCAAGCAAAGTTGCAAGGTGATTAATGAAAAAGGTATATATGGGCCCGAAAGATTAACATTGATGTCATAGTTTTAATATGGGTTGGCGTTTGGGTTTTAATCCAAAGTCGAAGATTAATATATGTCAGAACCAATATACAATATAAATTGATATGTGGTTGAATTGTATGCATTAAACCTTGATGAATGTTTGATATGAGGGTGAATAAAGTTGTGGGACCCAAACAAATCTTAATGTATACTGGGTCTTCATATAAAGTCCAAGGTTTATTGAATGCTTCTTAACATTTGATTGGCGAGTATATATCTATGTTGATATATATTATGGTTGATGATAAAGCCGAACCATGTATAAATGAAATTGTATGCTGGGCGTATTATTGTTATATGCGAAAGATAAGCTTTGGGCTTATGATATATTGAGTTTTGTTTAAAGCTCGAATGATGGTTTAAAACCCTTGAGGCGAAGGCGAGGTTTATATATTCAGGTATGAGGTGGAATACTATTTCACATATTCTCGAGATGGATTAAAGAAGTAGTCTTGACCTTAGAGTTAAGAATTGAAGTATAAAGTTCTGCATGCAGAGTTTATGATATTTCCAGATTGTGAATTTATTTGGGTAGGAATTTTCATGCATTTTTATATGAAGGAGACTTTAAAATTATTTGGGGCTAAACTTGTAAAGCAGTTATATATGCAGTAGATACACAATTGCAGTGAACAGAGATTGCAGATTTGAAGAGGTGTGCAGTGAAGGTATTCAGATTTGCAGAATCAGAATTTGAAATGCACAGGAATGAAAATGTGGGTTTGCTACAGTACAGTAGCAGAAAAGACAAGCACACAGTGAGCCAAGAACTGAAAGGGTTGAATGAGATATATCAGATGCAAATGTATATGTCAATGTTTTAATTGATTTTATATTGTTTTTGATGCAAAGGAAAGTCTCCAGAGGCAAAGAAATATCCCACTGTAATATTGAAATGTATACATATTGTTATATTTTTCTGAGTATGCTAGGAAATAAATGATAAGGTGGAAGTCAAAGAGTTATGGTTTTTCACATCGAATTCCCTGTGGAATACAAACAGGAATGAGGTGAACCCTATAAATTATATCACATAGATATGCATAAAGAAGTTAGAGAATGGAGAAATGAGGTAGACAGGGTAAGAAAAAGGAGGAGTAGATAGAGAATTTTTGAAGATTCCGAGAGGATATAAGGTAGACATGAAAGATGGTGGACAACAGTGAAGAAGGAACAGAACAGAGCTAATATCCAGGTAAATCAGCATATGATTTTATTTTAATGTAAGGAAGTTGGTGCTTCCATATCAAGTTGTAGCTTGATAGATGTCAGTTGTAGCTAGCTAAGGTAGGAGCCTCCTGTAGGTTGTAGCCTACTGTTACACAGTAATTTGTCACCATCCCTGCAATCCCCATCTCGCCCATTGGAGGGTCGTTTCTGTGACCAATAAGCAGTGTCATGCCTTGAAAATACCATCATTGCATCCCTTGCCATGAGGACAACATTTCTTCTGTTGATCGTTTCCTGAGCAGACCGCTAAAAACACTTGTTTTTTCCTTGGCGCTGGTAGCCCGTTATGTACTCGAGCCAATGAGGAAAATTAACACTGAGCCCACGCCAATTGGTGCTCTGTCCTAGTTAAGCACTCGCGCCAATCTGCTTTTGGAAAGTTTTAAAAAAAGAGAGGTGAAGTTTCGATTACAAAAACTTCGTGGATGAGTCATCAGGAGTGGTTTCGACTGAATAACCACGGCCTTTCTCCTTTGGCCTCTTGTTTCCACCTTATGGGGAACCTCCCAAGGGATAAGGCCTCCCTTCCACTATTGTAGGTATCCCAACCTCCTCCTCTCCTCTATAAATATAGCCTTCATCCATTGATGAAGGGGCTGAATAGCTGAATGGTAGAGTCTCCAAGTTCCCAAGAGCCATCAGAGCCTTATGCTGCAAGAGCCTTGATTCATTCCTAAAAGGCCAAATCCAAGCAAGGAGATCATTGTCGAGACATCCAAAGAGAGAGGTTTGTCTCATCCCCGACAGGATTTTTCGAGATGTGTTCCGCTAGCGACCCTCCGAAGGAGAATTCAGCGTCAGAGCTATGGTTGTATTCTTCTTTGATTGATTAATGATAAGCAAATATTGGTTATGGTTCCACTCTTGTTGTTGATTATGATTTTGAGTTGTGTCTTCTCTAACTGACATATAGTTGCATATACTGGATTTTACGCTTGCGTTTGTTTTGTTTCTTGCATGTGCAGGTGTCCGATCATGGAGATCATGAGGATTGTGATCTGCCAGAGCTAAGTAACGGGAGCACTAATTTCTCTACAAGCGACAGCATTGGATTCCAGGTAAGCCTTCATCGCTAGTTGGTTTATTTGCAATTAGGAACCTACACTATAGTGTGAACGATTGTTGCTAGACCCGGTCTGGGCTAGTAGGGATCGCCTCTGTCCGCAGAGGGGATTTACCTCCACAACAAATTGGTGACCATACTGGGGATCATCTAGCTTGTTTTTTTTCTGCTTTGTAAGCTACAGACGGAGCCTGAAGTTAGCCAGATAACCCTCTAAACACTCTTGCTCTGCATTAGAAAATTAGATCAATGTTGCTTCAGTCAATCTCCAATTTAGTTTATGAACTGAACACTTGGAGTATTGTCTTGTCTTTCGGTCGATTCGTGAATTTGCTTGCTCGATTAGCTCTTTTGGCTGGCTCTTTTTTGAGTGTTTGGCTTTTGGTTCAGCCCCAGACGATCAGATTTGACCTCTATTTTTCCGAGTTTTCATCCTTTCATGGTTGGCTTGATTGGCGCGGTTTCCACCCTGACAGTCGCGCTAATTGGCGCGGGTTTCCAGTTCATCAATCGCGCCATCCCCTGTCTGGCGCGGATTACAGCCAGACAGTCGCGCCATCTCTTGTAGGTGCTAGGGTTTACCCTTGTTCGGAAGTTTCTTTTGGTCAGCACTTTGCTTTTGGGTTTGTTTTAGATTCTGCTTGAAGTGTTGAGTCTGGTCTTGGTTGGGAGAAATTCTTTGTTTTTTCATTTTTAGGCGTTGGCGCTTGTTGTCAGTTAGCAATCCACGCCAATTGGGCATTGGCGCTAGTTGTCAGTGAGCAAGTCGCGCCAGTTGGCGCTAGTTGTCAATGAAAAAGTTGGGCCAATTTCAGGGTGTGTGAAAATTGAGACTTTTTCCCTGAATCCTTCACCAGTGTGTCTTTCCCTTCCGGTCTTTTCTCTATATGAGCATAGATTACATTGCTCATTGTTTGAAATGTCTTCTCTCCATGATTGTTTGATGTAAAAGGGAATGAATGCCTTGTTTTGATCTCTTTCTTTGGAAGTCCTCTTTGTGTTTGACCTCATATGTCTTGTCACCTTTTGAGGGATTTCGTGACAAAGTGTTTGAAACAACGATTGCATTCTTAGTGTTTGTTTACATCTCTTTTGCATTCATCCTTCATTAAGAAGATTTGCATTTATTTAGTTTTCGTCTCAAAGTGTTCTTTTTGTTAAAATGCATTAGACCACATTGCATTGAAGAGTATTTTGAGATTTATCATTGAACTTAGATCACATTGTTTAATGATTGAAAGCTAAAAATCGCTTTGAGTGCATTCTCTTTCATTGAAAGCATGCATTAACTAGATTCTCATTTCATCGAAAAATGCATTGAGTGCATTCTTGTTATTTGAAAAGGAAAAAGGGAAATTGTGCATAGATTACAATTGCATAGTTTTTGAAAAAGAGTATTTTGCATAGATTACATTGCATTGTTTGCATCGTTGAATGTTTGAAATTACTTTTGGATAGTGAAAGTCATCTAGTTTGGAAAAGATTTCATTTGCAGTGTTGTTTTATGTCACATCATTGTTTGAAGCTCTTCTCTTAACTAGATAGCATTCATCGAATTGAAAAGTTTTCTTTTCTCATATAGCTGCATACAAGAGATTGTCATATGACATACAGTAGGGCCTTGAAACCGAAACATAATTGAAGATCAACCATAAAATTTACTCAATTTACCTAAGGAAGCATTGAAACATTAACGAAACATTTAGAGGTCTAGGTTAGAGACGTGTTCCGGCATCGTTAAACCTAGTAGCTATCGTTTGCCTCTTGGCTTTAGACAGTGCTAGTACGGACTTGTGCTCCCCATACCGTCGCGTATATAAATGGAGACCTCACTAGGTTTCTATCCTTTATCCATAGGAAGTCGAGTCTGCCACCTTATACCCGTGATACACAGGACACAGCATTCGGGGAGATTGCCTGCACATACGTTAAGTCCTTGGTTGATTTCTCTTTCATTTTGAAACCAAGGTGTATATTGCAGTTCACGGTTATTTGGTACACCCTTTGCCTAGAATTCCTAAGTTGTCATTTCGATCTTTTCTAACTCTTTAAATTTTAAAAGGTCATCAAGCGCTTGTCCTTTCATGCTTGTTTCTAATCTGAAAGTGATAGAGTCATCTTTTTCCTGTTTCTCGACTCTTAAAAGATGAAACGGTAGAGTTTTGTTTCAATGTTTTAAAAATTAACTGCCCACGAAATATTCATGGTTAAAGTTAGTTTCCTTAGGGTGTTGTTCTCACGATTGTTTCTAATGGCAACTTTTCCGGATTTCACCAACGAAGGAATCCCCTCCGACGGGAATCCTGGTTCTTTTCCTCCTTTTGGAAATGTTGGTGCTCCTTATATGGCAATGTTGTCCCTTCCTGGGTTAACTGTTGGGTTGCCTGTTTGGTTGTTTTAAACCTCTGTGGTCCCGAATGTCCTGGCTACTCTTCAATCAGTTCCTCCACCTGAACAACATCATGTTGATTCCAAGGTGGACCTCTCCCCTTCTTCGCCTATTTCTGCATCTTCATCTTCTACTTTGCTTGGTGAAAGTCTGGATTCAAGTAACCAGGTGGCTAAGAGGAAGAAGAAGAAGAAAAAGAAGAAGAAGTCTGGTAAAAGAGAGGCTAAGGCTCCAGCTACTGCTTCTGAAACATCTCTTCTTGACAAACCTTCCAACCCTCCACGGAAAGTCAAATACCTTTGCATGTTGTGCACGGGAGACCATCTTCTTCAAGATTGCCCTGGCATTCCCAAGGTGCTCGAAGTATGGTCCAACGGTCGCCCACCGTTGCCTTTGGCTTCCGGGAGTCAAGTTTGGGGCACATCTTCAGCTACTGCTGGTAAGGCTCCTAAGGAGCAAGGTAAGATTACAAATCCCTGCAAGCTGTGTGAAGGGCACCATGCCATTCACCTTTGTCCATATATGGATGAAGCCAAAAGAGTTTTGGACAACTCAGTTGTTTCTACGTCGTGCCTTCTAGCTAGTTACAAAAAACTTTCTTTGAGTCCTCCACCAGTTGATTCTACGATTGGTCAAGATTCATCCTTGGTCGATCCCGCTCCCTCGGCAATTCAGATTCAAGAATCTATTCCCGACCAACCATTGGTCGTGGGATCGGTTAAACTGGCCCCGTGTACGGTGCACCAGGTCTTTTTCGTTGAGAGTGGACCTCACATTCCTCAGGTTCTTCTTGTCTCCTCAGATTCCTCAGACTTGGAGAAATAGTCTCATGTCCCTACACCTCAAGAAGTTTCTCTTCTACCTCCCGTGATGGAGGTCCTCGAGGATACTCTTCCCAAATTCATGATGGAAGTCGTGGAAGAGGCTTCTTCTTCTTCTGTAACACCAGGGGAAGACCATCTTGGTTCAATGGTAACCCCTCCGAGTAGTTTGGTCGCTTCCTTTGATTGGAATCGATTTACAGGATACTGCCTTCTGTCTTATGTGCCTTTCGAGATCACAATACATGCTTTTGGTCTGGTTGTACGCAACACCATTATAGACGAAGGTGCGTCTATTAGTGTTCTATACTCAACTACTTGGAAAGCTTTTGGCTCACTGCCGCTTGCGCCTATTACGCAGAATCTGTTGGCATTCAACAGAAGAATGAGTCAACCGTTAGGGATCCTTCCAAGGTTACCTGTTACTTTGAGAGGTAAAACCGTCCATATGGATGTGATGGTTGTTCCAGGCCCCTTCGATTTAAATATGCTTTTGGGGCGTGATTACATCTATGCCATGGGAGCGATTGTCTCCTCCCTTTTTCGTGTGGTCTATTTTCCACATGAAGGACGGATCGTGACCATTGATCAGCTTTCGTTCTTTCGTCCTAATATGGCAGCTGGCACGCCATCATCCCTTCCTGGTTGTTATCCACCCGTTGTATCTGCCCCACCGCAGGTCAACTATGTGGCTACCTGCCCCGTGCCTATACCCAGTGATTGTGCCATTGTGCATCAGGTGCTGGGGGCATTCGGTCCTGACTTCTAGGATGTTTTCCTTCCATCGGGACTGGAACTCCTGGAAGCGATGAATTCTTGTTCATTATCATAAGGTCATCGGAGCACAGTTCGTTTTCTTTTGTCAAGCTCCTTAAAAAATGAAACAAGCTCTTTGGAGCAGAGTTCCTTGTCTTGTGTCAAGCTCCTTAAAAAATGAAACAAGGTTGTCGGAGCAGAGTTCCTTGTATTGTGCCAAGCTCCTTAAACCATGAAACAAGGTGTCCTGAGGATAGTTCTTTTAATGTGTCAACCTCGTTAAAAAAATGAAACACGTTCCTATTCAATTCAAGTCTTTGATAAGATCTCGTAAAATCCCAGTCGAGTCTTTCTCTTGGTCTCGTAATTTGAACCTTCACTCCATCTGCCTTTCATATGGATTGAAGCTTGGGGGGCATGTACCTCGAATTGAGTCACCATGCTGGGGGCATGCTTACTTTTTCAAGAATAGTTTGTTTCCATTTCAAGCTTGTGTAAAAATGAAACCGGTTTCAAGCATAGTTTATCTTTGTTTCAAGCTTGTGTAAAAATGAAACCAACCTCAAGTAGAGTTTCCTGATTTCAATCTTGTGTAAAAATGAAACCTTTCCCATTTTTTATTGCCATTTTATCAGCCTGTTTTTGCCATATAAGCCTTGGTTTTCTCACTCCATCGTCACTATCTGCTTGGCCGATCATATTCCTTCACTTGGTTGTTTTACCCGTTCCTGAGGAACCGCTGCAATGAGTGGTCTTGTTAGCTAGCCTCTTAACCTTTATTTTTTTTGAGCAGTTCCACCATTACCGGAACCAGTTGCTACCCTTTATACCACTCGTTCCTCTAGGAGGAGTCACCTTTCAGCTCTTTCCTCTCTCTCTAAACATGAAAATATTGCCGAGTCGCTTGTCATTTTGATCTCGTTAAAGTGGCTGTGAAACGACGTCTACCCAGTATACGTTTACCCCTTTTCCGGGCTGGGATAGATTATTTATGAAAAAGGAATACCCTAGCCTATCGTGACTAAGAGGTTTTCTCAGACATAGTTTTCTACCTTTTCAGATCTGAGGAACTATTTACGAAAAGGGACCGTTGGAGTTTACTTTTCTGCTGTCTTTTCAAACTCTCTAAACATGAAAAGATGTTGATTTCTTCCTTTGTCAGACTCGTTAAATCCTGATGACATCAGATTCAGTCATAATGACGTTATCCGAGTTCCTCCTTCCTAGGGCTCGTTAAATGTACTAGGATGGGCTTATATGACAAGCATATGGTATTCTCTTCAAGCTTTTGTAAAAATAAAGAGGTACTTGCCAGAAATGGTGGGGGAAAAAATGGAACCAACATCATTGTCGTGTCGGCAGTATGTCGCTATTGAACATGGCACTTGTCTGCATTCGTGTTGGGTTGGGGACATCTCATCTCATTTTCCACTTACCTCCGTGGGTTTGGGTGATCCTTTTTGACCTCTCATCTGCTCTTTTTCCTCTTCCTCATGACCTTTGATCTTTTGATGTCAAATACTACCAAATCCACTTTCGTGCCGCCTATATGTTCAAGAGAAGTTGACCTTTGCAGATTTCAAACTTCCTCTGATTCTCATCTGATCTTGATTCACAAAGACATTATGTTCCTCTTTCTCGTGTCGATGATGTGGGAAAAACTATGGCCCACCTTCGATCAAGGTCACTTCCTGTCGACTCCAGCTCATTATCTAGGAAGTTGATCTAGAGACTCCCTTCTAGTACCTTGGAGCCTGCATGACTCAATAGCAGGTTCTTCGCATTCAACGTGAGGTTTTCATCATTGGCCTCCGATCGAGTGATTCTGCGGGTGTTCGACTCCAGCTCATTCATTCACACGCCGTGGATTGTACCTATAGTACCTTGAGGACCTTGTAATTATTGGTGGTACCTCTCGCATCTGTTAACAACTTTCATCATTGGCTGGTAATCAGGCGATGTTCTTTCATGTTCGACTTCAGCTCACTTATTCGCATGCTTAAACTTGTACTTTGTTCGGGTCGAGATGGAGCGCAAGACCCTGGATTCTGTCTGTTAGAGTCCAGGCTACGATTTTGTGGATTATTATGATTGGTTACATGATTCACTGATTGGATGGCTGCGACCATACCTGAGTCTATTTATCGATCCTCACTGGATGGCTGCGTCCATTCCCTGGATCTGGATTATTGTATACTCTGTGATGGATGGCTGCACCCATACCACATATATCATGTATATGAGATATCAGTTGTATTTCTCTACGCAGGTTTTTCGACGGCGGTGTTTTCAGTTGGACACATTCTTGTAAAGAATTTCACCCCTCTCTCTCTTTCGGGCCTCATGCTTTAGCGGGCATCTGTTACACAGTAATTTGTCACCATCCCTACAATCCCCATCTCTCCCATTGGAGGGTCATTTCTATGACCAATAAGCAGTGTCATGCCTTGCAAATACCATCATTGCATCCCTTGCCATGAGGACAACATTTCTTCTGTTGATCACTTCTTGAGCAGACCCCTAAAAACACCTATTTTTTCCTTGGCACTGGTAGCCCGTTATGTAATCGCGCCAATGAGGAAAATTAACACTAAGCCCATGCAAATTGGTGCTCTGTCCCAGCTAAGCACCCACGCCAATCTGCTTTTGGAAATTTTTTTAAAAAAAGAGGCGAAGTTTCGATTACAACAACTTTGTAGATGAGTCATCAGGAGTGGTTTCGACTGAATAACCATGGCCTTCCTCCTTTGGCCTCTTGTTTCCACCTTATGGGGAACCTCCCAAGGGATAAGGCATCCCTTCCACTATTGTAGGGATCCCAACCTCCTCCTCTCCTCTATAAATATAGCCTTCATCCATTGATGAAGGGGCTGAATAGCTGAATGGTAGATTCTCCAAGTTCCCAAGAGCCATCAGAGCCTTATGCTGCAAGAGCCTTGATTCATTCCTAAAAGGCCAAATCCAAGCAAGGAGATCATTGTCGAGACATCCGAAGAGAGAGGTTTGTCTCATCCTCAACAGGATTTTTCGAGACGTGTTCCGCTGGCGACCCTTCGAAGGAGAATTCAGCATCAGAGCTATGGTTGTATTCTTATTTGATTGATTAATGATAAGCGACTATTGGTTATGGTTCCACTCTTGTTGTTGATTATGATGTTGAGTTGTGTCTTCTCTGACTGACATATAGTTGCATATACTGGATTTTACGCTTGCGTTTGTTTTGTTTCTTGCATGTGCAGGTGTCCGATCACGGAGATCATGAGGATTGTGATCTGCCAGAGCTAAGGAATGGGAGCGCTACTTTCTCTACAAGCGACAGCGTTGGATTCCAGGTAAGCCTTCATCGCTAGTTGGTTTATTTGAAATTAGGAACCTGCACTATAGCGTGAACGATTGTTGCTAGACCTGGTCTGGGCTAGTAGGGATCACCTCTGTTCGCAGAGGGGATTTACCTCCACAACACCTATAGAAAATATATGGGAGTTGGAGCTTCCTTGCAAGTTGTAGCTTGCAGAATTGAGGTAGGAGCCTCCTGTAGGTTGGAGCCTATAGAAAATCAGTGGTGAGAGGGAGTTGGAGCTTTCCTTTGCATCACAACAATAATAAGATGTGCTTTTCTCCCTTATGGGTTTCCACTTATATCTGGTGTCTATGTACATGATGATTATGTGTTGATACTTTGTATTTAATCTGCTTAATACCTGCTGATCTCTATTTAAGATTGTGGTTTCACTGTACATTAAGTTAATCATGAAATTAAGATGTATATAAGTGTAAATGAAAGTCTTCCAAGACCATGACTTCATTAAAATGATTCACCCCCTCTTCTCATTATAACAAAGGATTCAACAATTTGTATCAGAGCAGGTTCCTTATGTATCAGTTTAACAACTGGAAGGAGATCCTAGGTCCCCAGGATGGCTAGTCTAGAAGGATGCTCAACAAATAAAGCCCCTTTGTTCACCGGTACAAATTATGCCTTCGGGAAAATAAGAATGAGGACATACATAATGTCTCTAGGAATAGAAGTTTGGGCTGTTTTGGAATTGGGATATGCCCCAAAGGAGTCTGACTCAGAGAAGGATGCCAAAAAATATTTTGTAGCTAATGCAAAAGCCATGAATGCACTCTTAAATGGACTGTGTGAGGCAGAATTTATCAAAATAATGCACAACAATACTGCCAAAGAAATATGGGATACACTAGAAAACATCCATGAGGGAGAAAAAAAGGTGAAGATAGAAAAACTTCAAGTCTATAGAGCTCAGTTTGAAAATATAAAAATAAATGGTGATGAAGACATTTCCATCTTCTTTTTAAGGGTTACAAAAATTATGAATAGCATGAAAGCTCTAGGAGAAACCATCAAAGAATGTGTAATTTTTTAAAAGATTCTAAGATCTTTACCATCCATCTTTAACCCCAAGGTTTCTGCCATAGAAGAAACAGCCGATTGGGAAACTTTGACCATGAACCAATTACTTGGAAAATTAATAGCCTATGAGATGAGACTGCCTCAGAGGAAGTCAAATGTGAGGGAGGCAGCCTTCAATACAGAGAAGAACAAAGAATAAAAAGAAGATACATGCTCCTGCTCTGATGAAGAAGAGGCCAAATTTATCAGAAGATTAGAAAGAGGCTCAGGCAAGTATAAAGGTAAAATTCCATTTAAATGCTTTAACTGTGGAAGAGTTGGACACTATGCATCTAAGTTTCCTCATAAGAAGACAAAGAATCAGACTCAAGAGTCAGATAAAACCATATCAAAGAACTGGCAGAAAGGGAATAGATATAGGATAAATTCATTTTATGCTCATCAAGATAGCAGTGCATCTGAAAACTCAGATGAAACCTCAAATGAAGAAGGAACCTTTGAATTTGTATTGATGGCCAAGGAAGTGCTTGAAGGATTCCTTCTAGAAAATGAGGAAGAAGGTGAAGTTGATCTTGAAGGGAAGCTAAGAAGTGCCCTGGAGGAAATAGATAGACTTAAACTAAAGTGCAGAAAATAGAAAGACATTCTCCTCAAATATGTAAGAAAAGAACAAAATTCAGAAGACCTCATTTAGTTGAAAGTAGAGCTTGAAGAAGCCAAGAAGGTAGAAGACACTTTACTTAAGCAAATTGAGGATAAAATTCAGAAGCAAGAGAAACTGGAAGAAGAAGTAGTATGCTTGAGGAAGAAATTAGAAAGCACCCAAAGGAAATTGTCAATAAACACTTCTCAAATGACAAGCTCTGATAAGTTGAATAAAATACTAGATGCTCAAATATCTCCTCTGATAAAAATTGGGATAGGCTATGAAGGAGAAACAAGTAAAGTCAAAGAAATCGATAACAGGAATATCATTTTTGTAAAAGCTATCAAGGATAATGAAGCAGCTCAGAAGATTCCCATAGAAGTAGAAGCCTACAATGAAGTAAACAGAAACATGAAGGAACCTCAAATGACAAATAACGAAATAAATAAACAATCAACTGAAAAAGGCTCATATACTCTTGAATATATAAAATTTGGAAGCTATCAAAGGAGATACTTCCTCCCTATGAAAAATGTCATTTGTTATGCCTACCACAAACTGGTACATATTGCTGCATACTGTCATAAAAGGAGAATCGATTCCAACCAGAAAAGGATGCAAAGAGAAAAAAGACTACCTCAAGAAAACAAATGGAGAAGACAACTCTTCATCGGGTACGCTAATTGTTTTTATGGGTATTGTTTTTACTATAAGGAGTTTGGCCATAAAGCCAAGGAATGCAAAACGAATGGAAAAATATTGATGTATGGAAACTCAAGGAGATGGATGAACAATGGAGAATTCACTCATGTACATAATTCATTTAGAAACATAATCAAATTCTATGACTGCCTTCAAGTTGGGCACAAGTGTAACAAATTTCCTCTCAGAGAACGTGGTCCATCATCTCAGGAAAGGTACCAAACAAAAGGATGCATGTAGTGGAAAAAGGAGGTGAATTCACAGACTATGATTTTGCAGACCTATGCAATGAGCATGGGATAAAACAACAGCTTACAATTGCAGGTACACCTCAATATAATGGAGCGGCAGAGAGGCAAAACAGGTTAGTACAACAGATTGCCAGAGCAATGATGCAAGAAAGTAACATTCCCCAAACTTTCTGGGCAGAAGCAGTACACATAGCTATTCACATTCTTAACAAAGCTCATTTAAGACCAAACAGTGACAAGACCCCTTACGAATTATGGCATGGTAAACCAACTTCAATCAAGCACTTTAGAGTCTTTGGAAGCAAGTGTTTCATAAAAAATAATGATGAAAAACTGGGGAAGTTTGATGCAAGAGCTGATGAAGGAATATTTTTAGAATATGCATCCAAGAGTAAGGGTTATAGGTGCTACAACAAAACACTGCACAAAATTGTGGAAAGAATTGATGTAAGATTTGATGAAGATCTACCAAACAGAACAAGAAGTACAAGATGCAGCAATCATCCAGAAGATCATGAAGAAGAGAACCAATATAATGATGAACTGAGAAAGACAACAGAAGATACTGAATTAAACTCAAAAGGTCCCTCAAGACACACACAAAAGAATCATCCAGAAGACCAAATAATTGGGGACAAAAGTGTGGGAGTCCAAACTAGAAGACAACTAACTAAATAGAAAGAAGAAGTATACCTAGCCATGCTATCTCAAATAGAGCCAAAGAAGTTCTAAGAAGCCATCAAAGACAAAAACTGGGTAAATTCTATGAATGAGGAACTAGACCAAATTGAGAAGAACAATACCTAGGAATTAATTCTAAGACCCACTGGGAAAAATTTCATTGGCACAAAATGGATATTCAAGAATAAGATGAATGAACAAGGGCAGGTAATCAGAAATAAAGCCAGACTTGTATGCAAGGGATATTCACAAATTGAAGGTCTTGATTATGATGAAACCTTTGCCCCTGTAGCCAGAATGGAAGCAATCAGAATGTTTTTGGCCTTTGTATGCAATCATGATTTCAAGGTATATCAAATGGATGTGAAGTTTGCCTTCCTAAATGGATATCTAGAGGAAGAAGTCTACATGGAACAACCTGAAGGATTCTCTTTAACAGATAAACAAGACTATGTGTGCAGATTAAAGAAAGCCTTATATGGGTTGAAGCAACTCCTCGTGCATGGTATTCAAGGTTGGACAAATACTTGCAAAAACAAGGTTTTAAGAAAGGAGGAGTAGACAAAAGTTTGTACATAAAAGCTAATGAAAATTAACTCCTAATTGTTGTAGTATATGTAGATGACATCATGTTTGGTATAAACAAAGAGAAGTTAACAAAATAATTTTCCGAACTAAATGAAATCAGAATTCGAGATGTCTATGATTGGAGAGCTCACCTTCTATTTAGGACTTCAAATTCAACAAAAGAACACAGGAATATTCATCTCACAAGAAAAATACTTAAGAGATATGTAGAAAAGATTCAAAATGGAATACTGCAAACCTGTGTCAACTCCCATGATCCATGGATGCAAACTATGTGCAAATGATGGATCAAAAGATGTAGATCAAAAACTTTACTGATCCATGGTAGGAAATCTGCTATACCTAACTGCCTCTAGACCAGACATTGTGTTGGCAGTAGGACTTGTGGCAAGATATCAAGCAGCACCAAAACAAAATCACTTACTAGCAATCAAGAGGATATTAAGATATCTACAAGGAACTGCACATTATGGGCTATGGTCTCCAAAAAGAAAAAGCTTCACTTCGACAGCATATACAGATGTAGATTGGGCTAGCTGCATGGATGATAGGAAAAGCACAAGTGGAGGTGCTTTTTATTTGGGAAAAAATCTGGTGTCATGGCTAAGCAAGAAGCAAACTTCTATCTCTCTATCTACAACTGAAGCAGAATACATAGTAGCAGCAACATGTTGCACACAAGTAATGTGGATGAAACAAACTCTCCAAGACATGAAGGTAAGGATAGATGATCCCATTTCAATCAAATGTGAAAATACAAGTGCAATAAGTATATCAAAAAATCCTATATTTCATTCAAAAACAAAGCACATCCAAATTAAGTACCATTTCCTCAGAGAACAAGTAGCACAAAAAGTAGTGAAGCTGGAATATGTACCAACAAAGGAACAAACAACAGACATATTCACAAAAACTAGGGGTAGTGTCTGCATATGTTACTCTCTGACATGAAAGGAAAGCATCATTCCAGGGGGAGATCAGAAAAGAAAGCATCATTCCGGGGGGAGATCAGAAAAGAAAGCATCATTCCAGGGGGAGATCAATAAACAAATATTGTCACAAAAGAGCCAGAACTAGTGAGCAGTGCATGGACTAGGTCATCTGGATCAGAGTATTATGGACAAGATTTGGAAACCACGCTAGGAAATGTGCAACCCTTTTCCATTGATGTCAAAGGGGGAGGAAAAGCAAGCAAAAGATGAGTATTAAAGTATTGCCATCAATGCCAAAGGGGGAGACTATTGGAAATATTGTCATAGATGGCAAAGGAGTAGCACCTAAAACAACAACAAGGAAAAAGAGAAGCAAGGAGCAGCATTAGACAAGAAATAGAGGCAACAAATGCAGCAAAGACAGACAATGAGCAGAAGAAGCAAAGGCAGCGAATTGAAGCAAAGAGTTATTCAAGATGCAGAGTAGTGAGGGTAGAAGTAGGACTGTGGACAAACAGAGTTTCTGTTTGTAAACCTACGAACATGTTTAGAAGGGCCATCGAACTAGAATTATGAAATATGGTGTATATACAGTCAATTGGGTTTGAAGTCACAATTTGAGACTCCATCATGTAGAGGTTTCACATAAAGAAAATAAGAGGAGCATTTAGAGGTTAAAGCTATGTGAGCTGAATGATTTTGAATTGTGTCATTATAGAAATGATTCGGTGTGAACGAAGGAGTTAAATGATTGAAGACACTTATTTGTGTTCAACTTCAAAGGAAGATCTATGAAGGAATCCCAGTTTGAAAGGGTAAATTGTAGTTTGGAATTGCCATGGTTATGAAGAATTCCTATTAAGGATGGAAACCTGTCCGCGGTTGAAAATGAGTTAAGAGATCAAGGCAGTGCTGAAAAGGAGAAGTGATGGCACATATAAATGCATCATTGTATATAGAAAGGACTGTGAATATCTAACGTGATGAAAATTGAAGGTAGAACCCTAAAGGGAAGGAGCAGAACCGACAACAAACAGTAATGGTGGTTTCGGAAATACAAACTGGTTGTTTCACATTAGTCTAAAATGGTAAGCAGAATCGAAGAAAAAAATGCGATAAGGGTCCGCATGTGACACGTGTCCTGAGGTGGTATTCAATTACCACCCATTTCGCAAAATATTTTGGTATTAAAGCTCTGCGGTGGAAAAAATGTGATTGTCGTTAGATGTGGACCGATGGAGATCCAACGGTGAATGCACATCTATTTTCTTGAGACTTAATAAATCGGTATAGTTTCTCTGGGACCCAAGCGAATTTATATATTTGCTGGTGTCTTAATGTGAAGTCAAAGGGTTATTGTAATTGTTATGGCATTTGGGACCATCACCGTAGAAGACATAATATGTGTTAAAACATTATGTTTGATGTGAACCGCGAGTATATATTGGATGTGAAATAATAAATCCCGGAGCATATATTTGTTGAGATGCTGTAGACCATGATGTAATGGGGTTAATAATGAAGCAGAATTGGAGCATTAATAAGCAAAGGCGGTTTTGATGAGTTTAACTGGTAGTTTCGCACGACCTCAAAAGTGGTAGGCAGAATTCCTCAAAAAAATGCGATATACACCAACAAGTGATGCATGTCCATAAGTGGTATTCAATTACCACTTTTATCGCGTAATTTTTGAAGATTAAACCCCGTGTAGTTAAATTGTGCGATTATTGTTGGATGGGTGCGTAATTGAGTTTTGGAGCGTGAGAGTAGATTGACCCTTGGATTTCAAGCAAACTTGCAAGGTGATTAATGAAAAAGGTATATGTGGGCCCAAAAGAGTAAACATTGATGTCAGAGTTTTAATATGGGTCAGCGTTTGGGTTTTAATCCAAAGTCGAAGATTAATATATGCCGGAACCAATATATAATATAAATTGATATGTGGTTGAATTGTATGCGTTAAACCTTGATGAATGTTTGATATGCGGGTGAATAAAGTTGTGGGAACCAAACAAATCTTAATGTATACTGGGTCTTCATATAAAGTCCAAGGTTTATTGAATGCTTCTTAACATTTGATTGGGGAGTATATATCTATGTTGATATATATTATGGTTGATGATAAAGCCGAACCATGTATAAATGAAATTGTATGCTGGGCGTATTATTGTTATATGCGAAAGATAAGCTTTGGGCTTATGATATATTGAGTTTTGTTTAAAGCTCGAATGATGGTTTAAAACCCATGAGGCGAAGGTGAGTTTTATATATTCAGGTATGAGGTGGAATATTGTTTCACATATTCTTGAGATGGATTAAAGAAGTAGTCTTGACCTTAGAGTTAAGAATTGAAGTATAAAGTTCTACATGTAGAGTTTATGATATTGCCAGATTGTGAATTTATTTGGGCAGGAATTTTCATGCATTTGTATATGGAGGAGACTTTAAAATTATTTGGGGTTAAACTTGTAAAGCAGTTATATATGCAGCAGATACACAATTGCAGTGAACAGAGATTGCAGATTTGAAGAGGTGTGCAGTGAAGGTATTTGGATTTACAAGATCATAATTTGAAATGCACAGGAATGAAAATATGGGTTTGTTACACTACAAAAGCAGAAAAGAAAAGCACATAGTCAGCCAAGAACTGAAAGGGTTGAATGATATATATCAGATGCAAATGTAAATGTAAATGTTTTAATTGATTTTATATTGTTTGTGATGCAAAGGCAAGTCTCCGAAGGCAAAGAAATATCCCACTGTAATATTGAAATGTATACATATTGTTATATTTTTCTGAATATGCTAGGAAAGAAATGAGAAGGTGGAAGTCAAAGAGTCATGGCTGTTCACTTTGAATTCCCTGTGGAATAAAAACAGTCATGAGGTGAACCCTATAAATGATATCACATAGAAATGAATAAAGAAGTTAGAGAATGGAGAAATGAGGGAGAGAGGGTAAGAAGAAGGAGGAGCAAATAGAGAAGTTGTGAAGATTCAGAGAGGATATAAGGTAGATATGAAAGTTGGTGGACAGCAATGAAGAAGGAATAGAACAGAGCTAATATCCAGGTAAATCAACATATGAATTTATTATAATGTGAGGAAGTTGGTGCTTCCATATAAATTTCTAGCTTGATAGATGTCGGTTGTAGTTGGCTGAAGTAGGAGCCTCCTATAGGTTGTAGCATGTAGAAAATAGATGGGAGTTGGAGCTTCCTTCCAAGTTGCAGCTTGCAGAATATAGGTAGGAGCCTTTTGTAGGTTGGAGCCTACAGAAAATCAGTGGTGAGAGGGAGTTGGAGCTTGCCTTTGCATCATAAAAATAATAATATGTGTTTTTATCCCTTACGGGTTTCCACTTATATCTGGTGTCTACGTACATGATGATTATGTGTTGATACTTTGTCTTTAATCTACTTAATACCTGTTGCTCTCTATTTAAGATTGTGGTTTCATTTTTCATTAATTTAATAATGAAATGAAGATGTATATAAGTGTAAATGAAAGTCTTCCAAGACCATGAATTCATTGAACTGATTCACCCCCCCCCCACCCCCCCCCCCCCCTCCTCCCTCTCAGTTTAACAAAGGATTCAACATTAGTCTGTTTGGATTCATTTTTTATTATATAACCAGAAATCCTAGATTTATATTTTATTTTTTGGTGTGTGCGGCTATCTCTTATTACATTAGCACATTATTTTCGATAAAGAAAATTTCAAGTAGTATTTTTACTTTTTTTGGAGCATCATAAACTAATTTTAACCAAGAATACCTATCTTCCACATTCGATCTTTTCAAATGGCATGATGGTCTAGTTATGTTTGTTGTATCATAAAATATAAACAATTTACATTCATTTAGTCATTCCAGAGAATGTTCACATGGATTGTACAAAATTTTGGGGTTTCCACTAACAAGACATTGTGCATTGAAGATGTATTATTGGTCTTTCCTATGGTGCTTATTTATTGGGTGAACAAGTTTTAATTAGTTGGGAGATGAATTATTTTTTGAGGCTGAACATGTAGAATACTAGAGTATTCTTTCCCTAGGGCGCTAGGGTTTTAGTAAATTTATTTTTCATGCATAAAATTTGATATCAGTTCATATAATACATATTTCAAATAAAGTCCAAAGAAAACAAACAATGGATATACCATCCAACAAATCCAACACTCAATATAATCAATATTCCACTGTATAGTTCTATAATAGCAGAATGAATTCAACAATATAGAACACCCTATATAAACACATTGAATTTTCCAAGCACAATTTTTCTAATATCCAAAAAATATTATCTGAGCTACTGATTGGACATGATTTTTTGTGTGCCACCAAATCATACTTCTTTGTATTAGCTTGGACTTTCTCAGAAATCTTCGGACTCTTGCAAATCATCAATTTCGTAACTTGCTCTGCCCTGTACAAGGAATAGAACCTCAAATTTAAGATAAATTTTTAGCCATATGTGTCCATTAGCGATTTTTCACTAAATGCTTTAGATATTCTTAGGCATGCTTGATAATGTAAAAAATGTTTTGCCATTTAGAAAGTTTCCACCCAAGTTGACTATATAAATTAGGCCAATAACATGCTACCTTGAGATGGTTTCAAGCTTCAAGGATTTTGTTTTTGTTTAGGATCCAAATTCTAGGAGTAATGAGTAATATTCACATACTTTGATTATAATCAATATTTATCTAAGAGAGAGTATTGTCCCACTGTTAGAGATTACTCTCCTTTGTTGTTGCCTTATGCTGCTTAGATCGAAACAATGTTGTGTGAGAATAATAGTGATAAAAAACCTTTGATGTCATTTAGATGACGTTCTTGTACCAAATCAATAACCAAACCAACTGAAAATATGTGTCCCTCTAGATGATTTTTCTTGTTCGAAACAAAGATCAAGAACTAATATAATTCCGTACCTTTTCTAGATGTATTCTTGTGCTAAAACAATATGAAGATGAGGATATATTGGTGTCAACTAGGGTGGAATATTTCACAACAGAAATTGGCAAGGGAGAAGGGGGCTTAAAACCCTTAGAGGTAATTATCAATAAACAAATGAATTCATCCATACTTGATGCTCCAAAATAAATTCAATATTATTATATTTATATATTTCCAAGGGGGGTCTCTTCTGCTTAATTGATTAAGTAAATTTTACTCCAAACCCCAATTTTTGGTTTCTTTACACATCTACCCAAAAACTCACCCATAATTGGATATTTTGGAGTTTTCCCCTTTATTAAGGATTGTAGCCTATGGGGATAGATAGGCTACTACGTCCTTCATTCATCACAAATTCATATAGTACATTAGAAATCAAGTTTCCATTAATTGAGAGTAGATATTTTTTGTAATATTTACTACTTATTAAATTCTAGATAATGATTGGAAATATAAAGCTATTGACACATTATATGAACTATTTTAAATATGGAATGGAGATACTAGAATACAAATTGATTTTTTTAAGACATGTATTTGATCATATTAAAGTCACCAGGTCATGTTTTTGGAGTTGTCATTCTAGTTCATGGATTATACACCACCAAACAAGTAGATATAACAACTTTAGGTAGCTCCAAAGTTAATCCCCTATTGGTTCCCACCTTACTGTACTACTCATCAAGTTTAGCAATGTACACAGGTTTCCATTAGGATATTCTTGCATTTTGCCTTGGAAATTTGGAGAGTGGGACTCACTCGCTCTAGTTCTCTATCTGGGATCATACAGGTAGGTCATGTTAGTATAGGCCACTCCCTTGAGGATATATTATTAAAATTCGTCAATCCTTTTATAGTTCTTGAGGACTCTAATAATGAGCCCACGTCTTGGCATTCACACTCATTCTCCGCCACCAACACCAAGACGTCATAACATCCTCCCTCTCTTTTTCTTGGTATCAATATTTTCAGATCATTTGAATATCTAAAGCTTCTATTTGATGAACATGTTATCTTATATTATTGCTATTAACTTTGTTTCTAGATTTCCTTAGCTAGATATTTAGTGTATAGTCTCTAACATGCACTTTGGATCTTGTTATCTTATTATTTTTGGCATTTTTTATGAAATTCCTTAGCACTCCCATTGATTTTTTGTGGTATTTTGTTTGAAATTAATAAAATTATCTTAAATTATCTCATATATAGTGAGGTGGTCCCTAAAATCCAAGGCGTGATGGGGAAAAATTAATTCTATATATTTTTTCAACTGGAAATGGAAGCCCAAATAACCCTTACCATGGAAATAATATAGTGGTCTACCTTTCAGTTTGGGTGCTCATTTTCTTTGGATCCAAGATTCAAGTGTTTTGTGATTTGGTGACACCCCTATGAATTTTTCTCTTAAGAAATTTGGATGGTTTAGGTTGCTTTACAAAATTAACTACCAAGTGCTTGAAGGTAGCTTCAGTGTCCAGGGAAGGTGAAATTGCAGAATACATTTCTCTGATAGTTTTTATTAACATTGGATGCAGTTATTTCTATTGAACTGCTTTAGTGGTATTCTTTTGGACACTAATAATCTTATATTACTTAGATATAGCTGGTTTCTCTCTAAAAATACGTACCTGATGAAAAAGAATTAAATATCTATTTTCCTTAAGATGGAAATGTAAGCCAAAAAAGCCGTTGTTGGACTCCAAAATATCATTCATTTCACCCTCCTTTCTTTCATGTTGCTTCAAAATTTTCCATATCCATAGTTCCATAACCATATACTAATATCATCTTCATAATTAAATATGGGTTTAGACACATTATGTTCCAATACATTTATTTTGGTATCTTAAGTGAAATTTTATGGTTAAATATTAGAAAAATAACATGTACTTACTTATATATAAAAATTGGATGATTTTTGTGACATTTGTAGGAATATTTGAAGATTCCAAGAGAGTCTTATTTGGCCTCCAAGACTCAAGTGCGAATTTACTCTTCAAAATCTTGAAGATTTGAGGAATATTTGAGATCATTGGTCAAACACGTCTCATGGAGAAATATCATGGAAGTTTTCATAAGTGTCTCCTATCAAATCTAGGAGAGATTTGTGAGTATATGAATAGATGCAAACACATGGTTGTAGCCACATGAGATATTTGTGGATCTAAGAGAGATTTTTGGATCTATAATTATGAGATAGTTATCTTAGCTTTTGTATAAATAGGAGTGCCTTCTCCATTCAAAAGGTGTGAAAGTTTTGGGAGCTATGCTCATGCTTCAATGTAGAATTTTGATGTTAAGGATTGACACTATGCTTATGAATATCATTGTAGTTCAGTTTTCTATATTTGTGTCTTCATTTGGTGTTGGATCAAGAGTTTTGTCAACTTTCCACCTCTCGTGCACATTGAGATGGGCACCTCATGAGTATGGGATGCATTTTAATGCTTCATTTTTTTGTATATTTATGTTAATTTTAAAATATTTTGATTAGATGCATTGTTTACCTTATTTCATACTCATTCAATTTATGTTCATTTGTACGTTAAGCATTATTTTCCTAATTTCAGACATACATTTCCTTTAAATTTATTGCACACATTAGTAATTTCAATTAATATCTTACTGCTTTCAACCTTTAAATTTCATAGTTTAAAGAATTCATTGTTTCTTAGTATACCATTTGTTGCTTTTTAGATTAAATTTACTTTGAAGTCATTAAATTAGATTTAATTTTCTGTTCGTAAAATAGATTTACTTTCATGTCATTAAAATAGATTTATTTTCATGTCAATAGAGTAAGTTTACTTTCATGCCAATTTTCATTTCAATTTCATAGATTAAAATATTTATTTCCAAGTTCTGAATTTGAGGATTTTGAAAAAGAAAGTGTGTGCATAATCATCTTAGACATTTTTCATGAATAGGTTTGTCATCATTTCAATAGTTTAATTTAATCTTAAATTGAAATTTGATTTCCGGCATGTATTGTGCACGCATACTTCGCAATTTTACGAACCCTGGGTTTGACAATTTAATGAAAAATAATTTAACTAAAAAATACATTACCCAAACATTTAGGTGCCATTGTCGAGGAAGTATACATAGGGGTTAGCTTTCAATATAGATTTGTTTTTTTTTTTGGCTTAAATCTCATTTTTTTAGTTTCCTTCATTTTTAGATGCATAGTTAAAATTCATGTTAAAATCATTTTCATGCATAAATTTCAACTAATTTTTGTACTATAACAATTTTGTACTAATCCATTTATGGACATGAGATCTAGAATGATGATCAATCATTTCTTGGACATTAAGGACTACATTGAAGATTGGTTTCAAAAAGTGACTACACCAAAACATTCTTCCATTCTTCAAAAAATCCTAGCACCTAATCCAAAAATGCAAATAGTCTCTCATGTCCTAATGGGCATTGAGGTATATTTTTCAAATTTGGATGTAAGCATACTAGATATTTTGATCCATAAATGGCTTCATTGGAAATACTCATACACTTGAATATAAAATATTTTCTTTTCAAAATAGAGTAGGATTGAATAGGAAAATAAACCAAACTTGGTAATGTTTTTGAGTTTTTGAAATTTTCGTTTTGACATTCGATTTCATTTATTTTCTTAAATTTTTCATTTTTGGTGGTGTATTAAGAGCTATCTCATTCACTAACCATTGGTGGGAAGGTCTAAAATAAAATATATTTTTGTAAAGAAGCAGAACAAGTGGAGTTTAGACAACAAAATTTGAGGTTTGAGACCAAGTATTCTTACTTTATTTTCAAATTTCAAATGAATATAGAATTTAAAAAATTCCTGAGTATGTTATCTTCTTGCGCCTTGTGCAACCAAGAAGATCAAAAAGGAAAGCTGGATAAGTGAGCTTTGAAATTTCACAATAAAATTCATAGATCTAAAAAAAATGACTAGGAGATCTAAATTTACTATTGAATCTAAATTTTGTTCTAATTTTTAGCTTCAATTCATAATTTGATTTGCATCAATTTTTCTAACAAAAATTTATTCAATTTGATTTGTATCACTTAAATAAAAATATGTATGTATATATATATAAGAAAACAAAAAATGCAGAAATTAAACTGAATATATCTCACAAACTAGGGACTGCTTTCTCGTAATATTTGGATAGGAAGTGCATAATAATTTGATGAAAAATCCCTGTACATTTCAGACCAATCTACTTCATGGTTTTCAAGAAAAAGATGATCATCAGCTACATCCATTTCGATTATATCTTGATATTCGTGCATTGAATCGATCTAATTTTTGGTATGCATAAACATTAGGACCATAGGAACTTTCCTAGAAACTTTCATCCCTATCTGATCTGTAGTTTTTGAGAAAATTATTTCTAAATTTTACATCCATTTTGATTATACATCAGAATATGTGCATTCGATGGTGTTGATTTTTGGTGTGCATAAATATTAGAACAGTAGGAACATGTCTCGAAAATTTGAGCAAAATCCAACAAATAATTTGTGACAAAAGACCGACAAATGTTGTTGTAACACACTTTGTAGCAATCTACACACACACACACACACACATAGAGATATATATATATGAAAAATAATGGCAGAGAGAAAGAGGCTATAATTTTTTCCCCATCAACCTACAAACAAAACTCGCAACAAAAATTTTAAATTTTGGTTCAATATTTTCCCAATTTCTATAAGAATAAATTGGCTGTGATGTCCATTTTTTTTGGAAAGAGCATGAGTTCAATTGAAATCAAACATTTTGTTGGCATGAAATTGCTTCACAAGTGTAAATGAGCAGTTAGACACATGAAATTTTTCTCAAAAATCCTGAATTTATTTTGCTAGGCATCTATCAAATTGTTGCCTTGTTAGTCAAATTTATAGAATGATTAATATTTTTAACTTTAACTAGCATATTTATGGCTCTTATTTCACAAATTCGAGTTTTGGTTTATTGGAAACTCCCTGAATTTGTAAAAGAGAGGTCATATGAGTTCAAATCCAATAAAATCTAAAATTTGTGAATTATTCTACAATTTTCACAGTCTTTAACTAGGAAACAATTTCGCTACCATGTGGCCACAGTGGATTGTTCCACATGGAAACATATTATTAGTCAACATTACACAATGATTACCCTGTTTTCTACCATGTCACCTTGTACAGTCAGCTTGCCACGTCTGCATGCCACGTCATATGCCCACTTTAACATCATACTCCCACATGGCACTCCTTCACAACCTCATTCAATAAGACTTCCCACCCTTTAGGAAAGGCCTCTATGCTGTACTAACCATAGATTCTGAAAGCTAGGATAACCAAGAGATGATAAACCATCCTAAGAAGCTTTGTCTTGTATGTATTGGTGGGTGTCTGTAAAAACTTTTATGGCTCTTTCCCCCAACCTTAAACAATATCCTTCGTTCTGAATTAGTTGTTTGTGGCATAGAAGTATGAATCCATGAGTGTTTCTAGCTCAATAAAATGGTGCATAATACGGTAATATTATCCCATAAAAGCAGAAATATTTTATCTGTTGGAGTTGCTCAAAGTCATAGTATTCACATCAATATGTGAAACAATCTAGTTGATAACATCTACACATGGGAAGGCTGTATATCTACATGAAACCTTGTGTAATACCAACTGTTGAACACTGAAATATACCTATTGGTCCTCTAAATATGCCTTGAAGCTCTTTGTTGTAAAATATTCCTTCAATTTCTTCCATGTTAGATCTGATTCGTTCTCCAAAAATAGTTGAGTGTTTGAATACAATAGCAATTTTACTAGCATACTCTCAACTGCTTCCTCGATACTAATTTTTATGGTGTATTTTGAGGCATGTCTCTTAGGTTCCATGGTAACAATGACTGCTCGAGAGATATTCTCAAGAACTGTGATACCTACGAGATGTAAAAGGCAGTCATGGCAAGAATAATTTTTTCTTTTGCAAATCCACTTTCAAAGCAAGTTCAGGTAGCAAAGACACAAGTGAATGATTCATATTGCGAAATTATCATAATTATCAAGTAAGGGAGACTGGTTGAGGGAACTAGGAATTTTAATATGCCAACAGTAAATGATGCGACATGAAGCTTGAGACTATGCAATGTTTAGTTCAACCTGGGTAGTGATAGGGAGACAATGCACATTGTGTAGTATCAGTGGCCAAGGTGGAAGGAGTGAGCCTTGGGACTGCATAATGCGTAGTTGAGCTAGCCTATACTGTGCATTGTGAAATCTCAAAGGTCAAGTTCTCATCTTGATCCTTGGACTTGTGTAATGCCTAGCTAAGAAAGGCAGTGCATAGGAAAGTGAATTATAGATCTTCCAGGTAAAGGTGTGGGAAACAAGCAGTTCTAAGAGATAATGCAAGTTAAAATGCAGATTTTACTAAGTATAGATATATTAGTGTGAATCAAGTGCGGAAACTCAAGAACTGAAAGTAAAATCAAATATGTGAGGAGAGTCGCTAAAACAACAATCACCGGTGTGTAAAAACAAGAAAAATAATGCGACCATGAAGAGAAACAAGTAGAACAAAACTCACAGAAGTGAAATGAAAAAAACTGACCAAAAAAGCGGTAAATAAAGATAAAAGAAAAACTCACCCGGAAAAGTGACACAAAATCCATCGAAGGCTCCTTGATCTCATTGGGAATGCTACAGATCCGAGATTGACTACACAAATGAGCTCTAGAGGCGTCAATTAAATGGATTTAAGTGAATTAGTGTTTCTGACACACATGCCTAAAATCAAGGAAAAAGAAACACTTCGTGGAAGTTTCTAAAAACAGTAATCATGGTACCTTCGGAAAACTAATAATGAATCCCTATTTTCTAGGGATGATTTTTCTCTTCTTCTTTTTTTCGGGAAACTTGCCATACACATTTCCAAGGAAAATTTCACAATTCTAGGGAATTGGGAAACTTCCATGTTAAGTGTGTTTTGCAGTTTGTGAGCTGAAGGAATGGATTATGAAGTGTCTAAGCTTAGTGTCGGGCTTCCACCCATGACTGCGCAGCTCTCAAGCTGAAGGTTGAGCTTCCATTCTAGATTGTGCAATTTCCATCATCAAGTTTGGCTTGCTATTAGGTCCCTATGTTACTACTGTAGTCCCTTATTTTTTTTAGTGTAGCCCCCTTATTGTTATTGTTGTACCCCTGTAACCCCCATATTGTTATTATTGTGCCCTTACATTATTATTGTTAGGTCGACTAGGATTATATTATGACCCCATGGACTCCTATATATAGAAGGAGGTTTTGTCATTTGTATCATCCAAGAATTGTTACTTTGTGTAATGTAAAGGATGTTTCCCCCTCGAAGTGGCTTATTTCTAAGACATTGATCTCTCTTTTCTTCTATTTTTGTAGCTGGTTTCATAACATTTGGTATCGGAGCTTTGGATTATAGGGTTTCACTGCTCCAAACATGTCATCGTGGAATTTTACTATAACTTGTTTTCTACAAAGGTTTAGAAGCTAAAATTTTTATCACAAGAAGCCTAAATCTGGAGGACTTCGTGTAAAAATTTCATATATTGGTTCAAAATATTTTCAGAGATATGAAATGTGGAAGTTAGGGGTTTTTTAGGCTCCCGAATTTCATCTCAAAGAGGTGACCGTGGGACAATCGTCATAACTCTCTCTGAGCATCATATTGGAATTCTATAAAAAGTGGCTGCAATTACATGAACTTTAGTTTCCAGTCTATCAATTTCAGAGCCGAAGGAGGAAACAGTGACATGTGGCACGATGTACAAGTTCGCTCTACTGAACTAGTCTATAATTAGGTCATTGTGGGAGATTGGGCATAACTTTTCCTTGAAGAATCCAAATCAGGTCAGACCTATGGCATTCGAAATAATATTCGGAGAGCTACTAGAGGACCAAATTTCAGATATTGAGGATTCAAAATCACATAGATAAGTCAGTTTAAATATCGAGCTCCTCAAAAGCAAGAAAAAGGTGTGTATTATTTTTCGAATTGCATAAGTCTTGTTTGAAAATTCAGTTTGAATTGATTCTAACGGAATATTGAAGAATACATATCAATATTGGGTTCTAAAATGCCCCCTAAAAATAATTGAACACCCATTAAGCATTCATAAGGCTTTACTATGACTCATGAAGACGAAGACGTGCAACATGACATATCAAAATTACAAGAGCAAGTGCACCAAATATCGCTCTCGCAAAGAGCAACAAAAAATGAAATGAAAGTTTTGAAGAAAGGCATGGAAGCTAAGATGGATGGTTTGAAGAAAGGCATGGAATCTAAAATTGATGGTTTGGAAGCTAATATGGATGGCATGGAAGCTGGCATGGAAGCTAAGATCGATGAAAAAATGAAAGACAACATGGAAAACATGAAGAATGATCTAAAAGCAGACATGGAAGGTTTGACAAAGTTGATACAAGAAATGTTTCCTAATGGCAAAAACATAGTAGAGGAAACTCATGACGAGATAAAAATAAATGTTAATAGTGATTTCATAAACTCTAATGTTGGATGGAAGAACCACCATATTCCAAAGATGGATATGAGAAATTTTGATGGCAAGGATCCTGTAACATGGATACTACATATGGAGCAATATTTTGATCTCAATAATGTGCAAAAGACACAAAAGGTACGCATTGAAACTTTACATTTAGAACAAAATAAATTTGTATGGTATCAATGGCTTTGCTCATATAAACAAATTGTCACTTGGTCAATTTTTACAGAGGAAATGATAGCACAATATGAGGATACAAAGAGCAACAACTTCTTTAGCCAATTGATAAATCTAAAAAAAAAAATGGTTCAGTGGTGGAGCACATTGAGGGATTCCAAAAATTGAATATAAGGGTAACTGATATTCCAGAGGAACGTAGGATTGATGTCTTCATAGGGACTTTAAAGGATAACATCCAACATGAGGTTCGACTTTGGGAACCCGATTCATTGGAGAAGGAATTCAGGTTAGCAAGAAAATTTGAATGTAAAATTATGGCGACAAGGAAGCCTACCACTCACATCTAAAAAATGGAAGTGTTGCTACTCCTAGACTTCTACAACCTACAAGGTTGAAACCAAAACAATTGGAAGAAAAAAAAGAAAAAGGGATTTGCTACAGTTTTGATAAAAAATACACTAAAGGTCATAAGTGTGCTGTGAAGAAATTATTTTAAATATATTGTGAAGAGGAGGAAGAAAATGAACAAGAAACTTCAAAATACACCAAGAACCAACCCTAGAATAAGAAGAAGAAATGAGTCTAACCATATCGTGTAATGCATTGGAAGGAATTACCACTCCTCAAACTCTCAAGATAGAAGGACATATCAAGAAGAAAAAGGTAATAGTGTTGATTGATTCGGGTAGTAACAATAATTTTATTCATTGTAAGGTAGCCAAGGAACTGAATTTATTCCTATACCCAACACCAAAACGTTAAGTGATGGTTGCAAATGGAGGAACTACAAATTTCTCTAAAAAATGCCATAATATCAAGCTAACCATGGGGTAATATGTATTGAATAGTCAAATGCTTTCCATTCCAATGGGAGGTGCTGATGTTGTACTAGGAGTAAAATGGTTACAATATTTAGGGACGGTAGCTTTTAATTTTCAAGAACTCTTCTTGAATTTTTTTTCGGAAGGAAAGGAAGTTGAATTACAGGGTATCGCAGGGAAGCAAGGAAAGATAATAAGCTCTAATGTCATGACAAATCTTCTGAAGAAAGAACAAAAAAATTTAATTGCACAATTATGCTCACTATAAGTTCCAACATCAAAATTATCTATTTCTCCAAATCTGTGAAAAGTGTTGGACAATAATTCCAAAGTGTTTGAAAATCCCAAAGGACTCCCACCTATTCGTGAACATGATCATGCTATTCATTTGATTCCTGGAAATTTTTCTCCAAACATCAGGCCTTACAGCTATCCTTATGTCCAAAAGTGAAAAATTGAACGTATGATTACATAAATATTAGAGACTGGTATAATTCAACCTAGTCAAAGTTCTTTCTCTGCTCTAGTAGTATTGGTGCACAAGAAGGATGGATCATGGTGCATGTGTCCAGACTATAGGGAGCTAAATAAGCTCACTATTAAAGATAAATTCCCCATTCCTGTGATTGATGAATTATTGGATGAATTACATGGAGCAATTTATTTTAGCAAGTTGGATCTTCGTTCATGATATCATCAATTAAGAATGAAGACTGAAGATATTCTGAAAACAAAATTTCGAACTCATGAGAGTCATTATGAATTTTTGGTCATGCCTTTTGGCCTTACCAATGCACCTTCTACATTTCAAGGGTTGATGAATTCAATTTTTAAACCCTTCCTTAGAAAGTTTATGTTAGTATTTTTTGATGATATACTAATCTACAATAGTTCTTGGAAGGATCATGTTCAACATGTTGACAGGGTGCTCAAACCATTGGAGGAGAAACAATTATATGAAAAAACCTCCAAATGTTTCTTTGGAGTACAAGATGTGGAATATATGGGTCATATTGTATCTCACGTGGGTCCCTAACAAAATTAAATCCATTAAGGAATGGAAAGTCCCCTCAACCATAAAGCACTTGCGAGGATTTCTCGGGTTAACAGGATATTATCACAAGTTTGTTAAGAATTATGGGAGAATAATAGCACCTCTAACAACATTATTGAAGAAAGATTCATTTTCATGGACTCTTGAAGCAACTAAGGCCTTTGAACATCTTAAAGATGCAATGTACCTAGCACTGTTCTTAGCTATGCTAGACTTCACAAAAACCTTTATTGTGGAATGTGATGCTTCATGAAATGGAATTGGTGTTGTTTTAATGCAAGAAGGAAGATCCGTTGCTTTTGAAAGTCATCCAATGAAAGGAAAATATTTACATAAAGCTATTTATGAGAAGGAAATTTTGGCAATACTACATGCACTAAAAAAATGGCGACCTTACCTAATGGGAAGACACTTCAAGGTAAAAACGAATCATGATAGTCTTAAACACTTTTTGGAACAAAGACTATCTTCAAAAGATAAACAAAAATGGGTCACAAAGATGTTGGGTTATGACATTGAATTCATCTACAAAAAGGGAAGCTAAATGTTGTTGCAGATGCACTCTCAAGAAAGGATGAAGAAGTAGAAGCATTGCTTTGTGTCATTTATATTATCCAACTAGATTGGATAACAGAAGCAAGGGATGAATGGAAGAAGGACGAAGAAGTGTGGACACTCATTCAAAATTTGCAGCAAGATCCTATTATATCTAATAAATTTAGTTGGAAAAATGATTCCTTATGGTACAAAGATCGCTTATATCCTTGTAAGAATTCCCAGCTAAAACAAAATATTCTTTTGGAATTACACACTTCTCCTTTAGGAGGACACTCAGGATTTTTAAAAACTTACCACAGGGTGAAGAAAGATTTTTTTCGGGATGGCCTTGAATCTTATTTTCAAAATTTTACGGTGGAAAGTTTGGTTTTCCAACAAAATAAAGTTGCTCGAAAATTAATACCTCGTGTCTTCTACAACCTTTATCCATTCCAATTCAATGTTGGGAGGATATTTTAATGGATTTTATCACAGATTTACCTAAGTCTAAAGGAAAGAGTGTCATCATGGTGGTGGTTGATAGAATTACCAATTATGCACACTTTTTGCATTATCTCATCCATTTAAAGAAATTACAGTTGCTACTTCATTTATGGAAAAAATTTAGAATCTACATGGAAACCCAAAGATTATGGTAAGCGACAAAGATCCCATTTTTACTCGAATTTTTTGGATGGAATTATTTTCTTGTTTGGGTACTCAACTAGCTCATATCTCATCTTATCATCCTCTATCATATGGAAAAATTGAGATAGTGAACAAATTATTTGAAGGATATCTTCGTTGTTTTGTATCTGATAAACAAACACAATGGGTCAAGTGGTTACTATTGGGAAAAATACTGAAAGGGGGGCGGGGGGTGGGGGGGGTGAATCAGTATTTAGAGCCTACTGAAAATATTCTAAAATTTTCTTTACAGAATTCCATACATGGATTTGATGAACCCAACTCGCATATACACGTGCATATAATAAAAGAAACTAGCGTATAATGATGTAATTTTGCAGATTAAAAAATTTTCAGGAACAATATTTAAGCCAATTTACCAGTCAATCATCTATTAGATAATCAATAATTATGTGCAGTAACAGCAGTATAAATCATCACACAAGAGAAGCACACATGAACACCAATATTTAAGTTGGAAACCCAATTCGGGAGAAACCCACAACTGCACTTGTCTCTGTCTTCAATATTTATTATATGGAAAACTGTTTACAATATTGTACTGATGCAGACTCATATCAGTACACAGGCATCTACCTGCAGAAGGCTACAACCTTCTCTCATTTTCCAGCTGTTACTAAAAGGGAGATACAACCCCCTAATCTCGTTTACCAGCCACTACTAGAAGGGAGCTTCAACCCCCTGATCAGAACACCAGCTTCTACTTCCATTCTGAAGGCTTCAACCCTCAGAACCATTGCAGACCTCGTTTCATCAATTTTCATACTGGATAAAACAACATCAACACAAATCTTCATAAACATCAAAAACCATAAAATTTACTCAATACTTCAATCAAAACAGTGAGACCATTGATATTTTTCATGTTCATGTAAAACTTGCTTGATCAAGATAGGTAAAATATTACTGATTTTACGGGACCATATGTTATGATTCGAATTAGTAGGAAATACTACTTTCGATAGGATTTACATAGGCTCCAATCTTTTTTCTCCTTTTTTTTTTCCTTTTGTAGTAGTGTGAAAAGAAGGAAGGTCTGTCTTCAAGTTGTTCGAGAGAAAATAGTGAGTTGTTTTGAGTCTCTCGACCCCTTGATAACTTATTATTAATAAGTCAGTTCTCCTTTCAGATGAGGGTAGGGAAGGGATATAACTCAGCGGTAGAGTGTCACGTTGACATGGTGGAAGTCATCAGTTCAAGCCTGATTATCCCTAAACCTAATGTAAGCCCTTCCATCAAACAAATTTTTGTTTTTCATCTTATAGCTCTCTTCACTCCAGAGAGCTCGTGTCATTTACATGAGCTCTTTTTCAAAGAAGAAATGACCAAAATGGAGCTAGATCTTCAATTGGAAGATATCCAAATTGTCATAAGGAACAAAAGGGTTTCCGCCCATTTCATTAAATATTGATCATCATATCTTAGTAGTGAGTCGAGTGGTTGGAATGAGCTTTCCAATTATATTTAATCAATATTATATTATATATTCTATTCATTGGGATGAAAAAAAAAGGGAGAGAGAGGGGGTAACAAAGAAATGAAAAAAAAGAAGATCCTAGATAATCAAATTGGAAGAGATACAAAGTTATAAATTTCTATGCAATCCATGGACCAAATCCAATTTGATGAGATTTTTAATTCAAATCCTTTTGCACCGGGAGCGCCTTATAAAGCTCTTTGACCCTAGAATTCTCAATACGTTGCTTTTACGCGATCTACGTAAAAGAAATCCATATTTTTTGGTCAAAGGTATAGTAGTACTTACATTATCGATCCTCATATATCACTTCAATCATAAAAGTAGTATGATTGAGAAAAAAAATTTCTATTCGATGAAACTCTTTCCTATACATAACTTTATGGAACTTGGAAATGAAACACCGTAAGAATATTTAAAGCCTTTCACTAAAAATTGGTTGATATTTCCACATCTTTTCCTGTCTTTCCAATTGAAAAGATCTTACAATCGATTCATAGAGCATTTTGATCCCATTAGTTTCAATTCAGGATATGGCAGGAACACGAACAAGAAGGATGAGATGATCTCAGAGAATCAAGGACCGAGCGAAGTTCATTTGGAAAATAATGAGAAAGATCTCAATTTGAAGATCGATCATTATATGAATATATCATATAAAATATATGATAATATATCATGGAAATTTAAATTTAAATTGGTAGATTCCATTATTATTTTTAATGTTTTTTTCGAGAGAATGGATTGATTCAATTTGCAACATGTTTTGATAAAGAATATGCAGAGTTATCTATCTACGAGAGAAATGAATAAATGAAATACATAAGATGTCTTTCACATCAGAATATATGAATTAACCCCATTGTTTCTTATGGCAGTTCCAAAAAAGCGTACTTCTAGATAAAAAAAAAAAAATTCGTAAAAATGTTCGGAAGGGAAAAGCATATTGGGCCGCAATAAAGCTTTTTCTTTAGCTAAATCTATCTCCATTGGTCATTCAAAAAGTTTTTATTGCATAGTCAATGATGATTCCTCTGGATCATCCGAATCAAAATTGGCAGCAATTGATTTGGGTGACCCGTAGAATATACGACACCACCCTTTAGGACCCTGGAGAATAGTGATGCAAAATCATTTTCTTCGGGTACTCCCAATGGTGGTCGTACAAAAGGGACACGGTCATTAATTAGTTTCACTATAGTAGTTCCCTTTAGCCAATCTATAGAAATGGGGAATTTATCAACCATTCCTCTATCCATTCCGCTCTGCCTTCCTACTGGAAAGGGATTAGAGTTCCTCATTTTTTGTAAGGATCCCGAATGAACTTCAGCATTACCATTATGCTACCGGAAATGTAGCATAATCTTATCAACATACCAATCCATCCATTCCAATCCGAAACTAGGATCGAAACAATTTATTATTTTCTATAAATAATGGCACAGAACCCATGGAATCATGCATGGGGATGATATTATTTCATAATGAAATTGCTCGTGCATTTCGTAATAGATGCACGTTATTGCTCTATGATGAATAATGACTAATTCGTAGTTTCAGCTATATTGATTCATTCTTCTTCTGTTTCTGCTCCTCCCAATGGTTCATCTCCCTATTGGGTCCCATTATTTCCCTCGTTATGGTTGGATAGAAAGGAGTGCTCAATCCTTTAGGAGAACTCAAATTAATCATATTTCTTCATATCTCTATCATTTATAATGCGTAATGCCCAAACTATTGTGACAGAGATACTAAAAAAGATATGACTAATCTAGTGAAATTTGATCCTATTTATGAAACCCACTTAGAAATAAGCCAAAATTTAGAATAAATATGAAGATACAAACTCAACCCTGAATATTCATCAAGTTAAAATGCATACGCTACTTAGCTTCACTGAACCCGCGTGTATAGGCACTTTCCTTCACACCAACTTCTGTATAGCTCTGTGAACACTTTTTTTCAGAATGTAATCAGTCTCAGATCTAGATCTGAGGCTTTCAGTCAGATATCTTTAGAAATGTAGAACCTTTCATCAGTTAGTCACCATCAACCATGTTTATTCTCTCATTGATCAGATTTTTACATAATCAACTTAGCAGCATATACAGTATTCAAACAACCTAGATCTAAAAGAAGACTTCATTGAAAGATAGTAGACAAATAGATGTAATAACAAAAAAACCTCTGTAATAAGCTTCAGAAAACCTTAACTACCATACGTGCCTTTTCTTAAGAAAACCCACATATATATGAGCTTTTACTAAGATGAACTAGCATATAGATCTATAAATATAAACTTACCCAAATGTCTTCACTTGACTTCAGAAAACTTGTGCCAGGTCATAGATCCAATCATCTCTTCAATGGATCACACAAGAGCATAGTCATTTCATATCTAGAGATCCTAAACCATCATTGTATCCATGGGTGCATCATAGATTCAGATCTATCAATTAAAAAAGAGTTCATCCCATGTAGGTATACCTCAGAGAAATTTATTCAGTAACAACCCTTACTCATGCACCCTTTTCACTATGATCTTCTTCTCATATATAGTTAGCATTTACCAATACCGTGATTCAAACCACACAACTATTGATGGTATTCTTGGATGGAATCAAATAGACAATACAACTCTCAATACTGTGGGCTAATACCATGGTAATGCCCCTTGGTATCATAATTTTAAAGCGGAAAAGGCATACATGACTTGGATTGTTGTTATCTACGTGTATACGTGACTTTTCTTCATAAAAATTGCGTACATACTAATTCTGAATTTATACGCGGGTTACCTTCACAAAAGTAGCATATACATTGTATCCATACGCAAGTTTCCTTCATAAAACCTGCGTATACATTGAGAAATATTTCCTGTTTCATTTCTGTGGCACTTACTAGAATTCATTTCTCTGTCACTTCTGAATTGACCTATAGAAACATCATTTTTACATCTTTAACACATAGGTTGCTTATCAAATGGCAACTCATCGAGTAGGTTTCCATCAAGAACAACTTCATCAAGCAGGCTGCCATCAAGGACAACATATTGCAACATATTACCAACAATTTCCCCCTTTGGACTTGATGGAAACCATGATGGTGTTTGATTGTCACAATAGATAAGTACATTAATCGTAACCATTATTCAAACACCAAAATACTCTCCCCCATTGACATCAAGGGAAAAGGGTACATCAAAACCAAAACAAGGTTTGTCTTCCCTTGTAAAAATATGAGCTCTGAAGATCTGATGTGTGCTCATTTTACCATGCTCCCCATGAGTTCATGCTGGATCTTTAAACTGATTTTTCAATGAAGTACATGACTCAAATGAGTATGACCTTTCCTATCACTAAGGACTCATACTTACATTAATGATCCAACCAAGTGGAATTACAAATTTGACTCAACTTCCCAACCAAGTGGGTTTAGAAATTTGAACAAGTCCTTACATGACTGAATATAAAAAATTTACATCATAGGTCTCAACATGACCTTTTCATCAAATTACATATATGACTATTTATGACCAAAACCAAAGAATCTCAAACATGATATCATAAAACAAAAACCAATCAAAATGCCAAAAATGCATCCTTTTCCACATGACAAGTGCTCCCCCTTAGCTTGTGCATCCTGAACATCTTCAACGACCAAATCATCAAAGAATCTTCATCAAGGAGAAAAATATCAGCAAATGATACTGAAAGATGAATAATAACACAACCACAGAGATTACCCAACAACACCACAACTGTTATGAAGCGCTGACCCATAGAAATTATGTCAACAAAGCCCATACGCAGTTTTATGCACCAAAATCACATACGTACATGATTCTCCTTTAGGAAACCCGCGTATTGAATTTAATCTTCTGAAATTAAGCATATTTGATCAGAGACATAGAGACAACTCCCAGCTTCTGTCTAAGATATTCGAATGCTTCCATGGGAAGAGGTTTAGTAAATATATCAGAAACTTGTTATTTGGAGGGAACATTCTCAAATTTAACCTTTGTTCAAGCACTTGTTCACGTAGGAAGTGGTACTTGATAGGAATGTGCTTGGTCTTGGAATGTGTAACTGGATTCTTTGAGATACTAATGGCACTTGTATAATCGCACAAAATGGAGATGGGCGGTGAACATTTGATTTGAATGTCTTGTAAAGTTTACATCATCCAAAGTAGTTGTGTGCAACATGACGCGCCAACCACATATTCTTCTTTTGGTGTAGATAAGGTAATAGAGCTTTGTTTCTTTTTGAGCCAAGATACCAATCGGGGCCCCATATAGAATGCACCATCACTAGTGGTTTTTCGATCATCAACATTTCCAGCCCAATCTGCATTTGTGTAAGCATGAAGAGTGAGATCAACATTCTTTGGATACCATAGACCAAAGTCTTGATTCCCTTGTAGATATTTGAATATTCTTTTTACAGCTTGAAGGTGTGACTCTTTTGGATTAGCCTGGAATCGTCCAACAATCCCAACTGCATGCATAATTTCAAGTCTTGTCCCGGTTAGATAAATCAAATTTCCAATCATGGATATGTATTCTGGTTGATTCACCATGGGAGAATCATCATGAGAACTAAGGTTACACCCAGTTACCATTGGTGTATTGACAGGTTTGCAGTCTTCCATCCCATACTTTTTCAGAATTTGCTTAAGATATTTTGCTTGTGATAAAAATATGCCATCTGTTGCTTGTTGCACTTGTTGACCAAGAAAAAATGTTAGTTCCCCAAGTAAAGACATTTCAAATTCTTGTTGCATAACAGAAGCAAATTTTTGACTCATGGACTCTCCATTACTCCCAAAAATGATGTCATTAACATATACAACTACTATCAATAGTTTATCATTTTCAATTTTTGTGTATAAGTTGCTATCAGTAGATCCCTTTGAAAAACCTTGTTGATGAAGATATTTGTCAAGACGATAGTACCATGCCCTTGGAGCTTGTTTGAGACCATATAAAGGCTTTTTAAGTTTACAAATAATTTTTTCATCATTTCCCAAAATGAATCCTTCTGGTTGTTCTATATAAACTTCTTCTTCTAGATCACCACTGAGGAAAGCAGATTTAACATCCATTTGCTAAACTTTGAATTGTTGAAAGCTTGAAAAGGAAAGAAACATTCTTATGGCTTCAATTCTAGCTACAGGAGCAAATGTTTCTTCAAAGTCTATCCCTTCTTGTTGAGCATACCCTTTACAAACAAGTCTAGCTTTGTTTCTAATAACATCTCCATTTTCATTTAACTTGTTTTTAAATATCCATTTTGTTCCAATAACATTTTTATCATGAGGTCTTGCAACCAATTCCCAAGTATGATTCTTTTCAATCTGATAAAGTTCATCATACATCGCTTGAATCCAAAATTCATCTTTGCTAGCTTGATTAAAATTCTATGGTTCAATAGTGGATAGAAATGCTAGATAACTAGAGATCCTACAAGAGTTCTTCTTGTTTTGACACCTAATCCCTTTTCTCCCAAAATTTGAGATTCTGGATAATTATTTTGTACATACCTTGATGGAGCCTTTTCAGATGAATCTTCTTTTGGTGCTTCATTAGGTTCACCTTCTATATTGTTTCTATTCAATGCAGGAAGATATTCATCACCATCATCCTCATTTGTTATTGGTATTTCCCTTTTAGGAGCTGAGAGAGATTCATCAATTACAACATCAATGCATTCAACAATCTTCTGAAGTCTTTTATTGTAACATAAATATGCTTTAATTCTAGAAGAATAGCCAAGAAATATTCCTTCATCTGCTCTAGGCTCAAACTTCCCAAGTTTTTCATCATTGTTCTTGATAAAACATTTGCTCCAAAAACACTAAAATGCTTTACAGTTGGAAGACTACCATACCAGAGCTCATAAGGAGTTTTATCACTGTTCATGCGAACATGAGTCTTGTTAATGATATTTACTGTGGTATGTCCTGCTTCTTCCCAAAAGGTATCAGGTGTTCCGGAGTCATCAAGCATAGCATGAGCCATTTGTTGAACTATTCTATTCAGTCTTTCTGCCACACCATTTTGTTGTGGGGTTCCAGCGATATAAAATTGTCTTTTTATGCCATATTGTTCTCATAAATCAAAGAATTTATCTGATATATATTACCCTCCTCAGTTATATCTAAGACATTTTACTTTTATATCTAATTCATTTTCAACTAGGGCTTTAAAGATCTGAAATTTTTTAAATGCTTCATCTTTGTGTTTTAGTAAACCAATCTAACACATTCTAGAGAAATCATCAATAAAAAGAATATAGTATTATTCTCCACGTGGTGACCATTTTCTCATAGGTCCACATAAGTCAGTATTTATGAGTTCAAGAGGCTTACTTGTTGATCCTTCTTTGGCATTGAATTGTACGCTAGTTTGCTTACTGAATTGGCAAGATTTGCATATGGTACTTTCAGGCAGAGTGATGCTGGGAAGATCACGAACTGCTTTGAGATTGCTTGGTTTGTTGATTTGAGAGAAACTAAAATTCCCCAATATTCTATTCCATAACCAATTTATGAAATATTTACCCAAGTAACATTGTTCTTTGCAACCTTTCAATACATACAGATTGCTTGGTGTTCTAGTTCCTTTTATTACCATTTTTCCTGTGTCAAGTTCACGCACCACACATTCTTTTGAACTAAAGAAAACTTCATTTCCTTGATCACACATTTGAATCACACTTAACAGGTTATGTTTTAATCCATCCACATAAATAACATTTTTAGCTTTTACTTTTTCCTATAGAAAAAAATAACCTTTTCCTTTAATGATAGAAGGAGTATCATTTCCAAAGGTAACATTCTTTTCTCTTTCTAGAGCATTATATGAAAGGAGTTTATTTCTATCACTTGTCATGTGTTTTGAGAAACCACTATCAATGTACCATTGATTTTCTTCCCCTTATTCAAATAAGGCTATGCCAAAATTCTCAACTTGTAAGTCCTTCTTTCTCCATACCTTGGAATTTGAAGGTACATGCTCTTTTGGTTGAATTTTGCTCCTGCATTCAGATTCTCCATGACCAAAGTTATTGCAATAAGTACATTCAATTTCATTTTCAAGAGGAGAAAATTTGTTATAAGTATTCTTCTTTATTCCAGTCTCATTTCTTTTCTTTCTTGCTTCTCTGCTCATGATGGTTTTGTATGCAACACATTGGACAACTTTATGACCAAAATTATGACATGAGAAACATTGCCCATTAAAGAATAAATTTCTGCGATCATGAAACCTTCTATTTGTGTTTACCTTCAGATAAGTGTTTCTCTATTTGATATTTCTGCTATTTTTCTTTGTATTGAAGTGGTCATGCTTTACCTGTGAAGTTTCTTTGTTTTCTTGCTGAGTGACAGAATGTTGTAGGATGGCTTTAGCTGCATTTAGATAGCTTGGTGCTGAAGACTGAGAGGATTCTTAGATATATCCAAGACCTGTCTTTACAAAAGGAGAGCGTTGAAGCTTGATAATTTCATATAAGGTTTCAGTTCCTTTAGCAAATCTAATATTTAAAGTTTTTTCTTTCTCAATTTCCTTTCTTAGACTTACTATTTCACATTCTAATTTCTCATTGTGCTTCCTTTTCTATAAGATGATTATTTAGAGTATCTATGGGAATTTTGTTTTCTTCCAAACATATTTTGAGCTGATTAATTTCTTCAAGAAAATCATTTTCTTCTAGTGCATCCATAAAGGTATCTTTAGCCTCACTAGAATCTTTTTCAAAATCCATGAGTAGTCTAACATCTTGATCAAAATATCCATCTTCACTATTTGATAGCCCATCACTATTTTCATGAGTATAATAAATTTTTGTATTGATAAACCGATTCTTATTTACTTTTTCCACTTCCTTTCCTTTTTCATGTTTTTCTTTATGAGGACACTTAGCAGCATAGTGAACAACTCTTCCAGAAGAAAAAACATTTAAAAGGAAGCTTACCTCTGAATCTTCCAGTGCCAAGTTGTAGCTTCTTTACAAAATTTGTCTCATCTTCTTCTGAAATGTACCTTGCTCCTTCTTGTTCTTCTACTTCCTTTCCTTTTGCAACAGCTCTAAAGACAACTTCTTTGAGTTCGGATGGACCTCCTTTCCTCATTTCAAAAGCAGCCAAAATACCATGAAGTTGAACAATAGTAAGATTTTGTAGATCCTTCTTCTCTTCAATAGCAGACACTTTTGATTCAAATTTGGGAGTTAGAGATCTTAAAACCTTCTCTACCATAGTAGTTTCAATGATGGTTTCACCCAGATTTCTCATACGATTTACAATATCATCTAGACGTAAAAAGAAGCTAGCAATGCTTTCCTCATTATGCATCCTGAGATTTTCATATTGAATTCTGAGAGTTTGGAGTTTAGCACTTTTTCCCTTCGTATCACCTTCATAGCTTAGAATGATTTTGTCCCCTATCTCCTTTGTTGTATTCAACTGCATGACTTTGACAAATTCCGATTCAGTTATACTTCCCAATAATGACCGCCTTTGCATTGGTTTCATATTTCTTTCTTTCTGCTGCATATGTTGGAACTGATGCTGGATATTAATAACCTCCTTCAACTATAGACCATACATTTTCTCCAAGAAACTGAAGATAGGATCTTGTCCTTCTCTTCCAGAAGAGTAAATTGTTTCCGTTGAAGAGAGGAGGCCTGATAGATGTTGTCCCATCTTGATTGCTCATCTTAGCTAATATTTCTTCTAGCAATTAAGATTCTTTAGAAGAACCTGCTCTGATACCAATTGTTGGGAAAAATACTAAGACGGGGGTGGGGTGAATCAGTATTTAGAGTTTACTGAAAATATTTTGACTTTTTCTTTATAGAATTCCATACGCGGCTTTGATGAACCCAACTCGCATATACACGTCCATATAATAAAAGAAACTAGCATATACTGATATAATTTTGCAAATTAAAATTTTTTCAGGAACAATATTTAAGCCAGTTTACCAGTCAAGCATCTATTAGATAATCAGTAATTATGTGCAGTAACAGTAGTATAAATCATCACACAAGAGAAACACACAAGAACACCAATATTTAAGGTGGAAACCCATTTCGGGAGAAAACCACCGTTGCTATCATCTTTGTCTTCAATATTTATTATATGGAAAATTGTTTACAATATTGTACTGATGCAAACTCATATCAGTACATAGGAATCTACCTGCAAAAGGCTACAACCTTCTCTCGTTTTCCAGCTGTTACTGGAAGGAAGCTACAACTCCCTAATCTCGTTTACCAGCCACTACTGGAAGGGAGCTTCAACCCCCTGATTAGAACACCAACTTCTACTGGCAGGAAGCTTCTACTTCCATTATGAAGGCTTCAACCCTCAAAACCATTGCACACCACATTTCATCAATTTTCATACTGGATCAAACAACATCAACACAACTCTTCATAAACATCAATAACCATAAACTTTGCCCAATATTTCAATCAGAACAGTGGGACCACAATAACCAGAACTTAGAAATAACCCATACTTCAGAATAAATATGAAGATACAAAATCAACCCTGAACATTCATCAACTTAAAATGCATATGCTACTTAGCTTCACTAAACCTGCGTGTATATGTCCTTTCCTTCACACCAACCTACATATAGCTTTGTGAACACTCTTTTTCAGAATGTAATCAGTCTCAGATCTATATTTTAGGCTTTTAGTCAGATATCTTTAGAAATGCAGAACCTTTCATCAGTTCATCACCATCAACCATGTTTATTCTCTCATTGATCAGATTTGTACATGATCAACTTAGCAACATATACAATATTCAAACAACCCAGATCTACAAGAAGACTTCATTGACAGAAAACAGACAAATAGAAGGAATAACAAAAAAACCTCTACAATAAGCTTCAGAAAACCCTAAGTACCATACGTGCCTTTTCTGAAGCAAACCCGCATATATACGCGCTTTTACTGAGACAAACTAGCATATAGATCTATAAATATAAAATTTGTAGAATGAACCAAATCCATAGAACTTACCCTGATTTCTTCACTTGACTTCAACAAACTTGCGCCAGGTCATAGATCTAATCATCTCTTCAATGGATCACACAAGAGCATAGTCATTTCAGATCTAGAGATCTTAAACCATCATTGTATCCATGGGTGCATCATAGGTTCAGATCTGTCAATTAAAAAAGAGTTCATCCCATGTAGGTATACCTCAGAGAAATTTATTCAGTAACAACCCTTACTCATGCACCCTTTGCACTATGATCTTCTTCTCCTTATATATATTTAGCCTTTACCAATACCATGAGTCAAAACCACACAAATTTTGATGGTATTCTTGGACGAAATAAAATAGATAATACAACGCTCAATACTATGGGCTAATACCATGGTAATGCCCCTTGGTATCATAATTTTAGAGTGCAAAAGGCATACGTGACTTGGATCATTTTTATCCGCATGTATATGCAACTTTTCTTCATAAAAACTGCGTATATACTAATTTTGAATGTATACGTGGGTTGCCTTCACAAAAGTAGCATATACATTGCATCCATACCCGAGTTTCCTTCATAAAACCCACGTATACATGGAGAAATATTTCCTGTTTCATTTCTGTGGCACTTACTGGAATTCCTTTCTCTGTCACATCTGAACTAACCTATAGAAAAATCATTTTTACATCTTTAACACATAGGTTGCTTATCAAAAATCAACTCATTAAGTAGTTTTCCATCAAGAACAACTTCATCAAGTAGGTTGCCATCGAGGAAAACATATTGCAACATATTGCCAATAGTTACATATGGTTGAATGGTGGTATAACACTTCCTTCCATACTACAGCAAAAATGACCCCATTTATGGCACTTTATGGATATCATCCACCGTCCATCACATCATATTTAAGAGAAAATTCTAAGGGTCAAGCAGTGAAAGATCACATCGAGCATCAACAACAAGTTCTCCAACTCTTAAAGGATAACCTAAATTTGGCACAAAATCGAATGAAACAATAGGCAGATGAACATCACAGCGAGAGACATTTTGATGTAGGAGACTGGGTATTTTATGGCTAAAACCATACAAACATATGTCCCTAAATCAAGCTAAGAAGGATAATAAATTATTGCCAAAGTACTATGGTCCTTACAAGGTGTTGCAAAATATTGGTACTATGGCATACAAATTAGAGCTTCCTGATTTTTCGCGAGTGCTTCTAGTTTTCTATGTTTCATGCTTAAAGAAGGTTATAGGTGACAAAATTCCAGTTCAAACAATATTTCCAGAACTTGATGAGGAAGGAAAAATAATATTGGAACTTGAAGTAGTCATAGAAAAAAGAACTCGACAGCTACGAAATCGATCAATTTCAGAGTATCTCATCAAGTGGAAGAACTTACCCACTGAAGATTCCACATGAGAGGATGAGAATTTTATACAGAATCATTTAGAGCTACTCAAGCATTGAGGACAACATTTTTTTGAAGGAGAGGGGCATGTTAGGTCCCTATATTACTAGTGTAGTCCCTTATTGTTGTTAGTGTAGCCCCCTTATTGTTATTGTTGTACCCCTGTAGCCCCCATATTGTTATTATTGTGACCTTTTATTATTATTTTTAGGTTGGCTAGGATTACATTGTGACCCCATGGACTCCTATATATAAAAGGAGGTTTCTTGATTTGTATCATCCAATAATTGTTCATTCATGTAATGTAAAGGAGGTTGCCCCCTCGAAGTGGATTATTTCTAAGGCGTTGATCTCTCTTTTCTTCTATTTTTGGAGTTGGTTTCATAACAATTGCCCTCATGGATTGCACAGTTTTTGGAGACAAGCCCAAGACTGTTCTAAGGCCAAGTCAGAAGGTTAGATTGTGACTGAAAATATTAGATAATTATGAAAACAAGTAAGCACAAATGAAAAGAATAAGTCTTTATCAAATCACGAATACTTGACGATAGTAAAATATAATCTCATGTGGACATAAGGGAAGGCTCCAAAATCAATGCATAGGGAAAATTTTGGAGGGTGGTTATAGTAGCCACAACACTTGGCAACACATTGATAGATCTCCAACTCTCTGTATGGGTCTTGTCATGCAAAACATGTCTTACTCTTTAGGAATTATTTTTCATTTTATTGATTATTGTAGCTCCTTTACATAACTCGATTTAAATATATAGTCCCTACCATTCTCTTCATAGGCAACACAGTAAACCAAACCAAGTAAAACTAAGTTGTTTCGATTGGGGACTAGGAGTATATAGATAAACAGGTAGAAACTAATTGTTAGATTTAAATTTTCATCTCTAGTGTTTCTCCACTGTTAGCAGGCCTAGATAGTACCCTTGTAGAGTCACTTTAGGAACACAAACATTTCTCTGCTTCTAGCGAGCCTAGATAGTTCCCCGACAGAGTTTCTTGCTTCATCTCCCTACGCAAGAATAATTTCTCTTATTTCACCCCTTATTTAATTTTTTTTCATTTTTGTTTTTGTTTTTTTTCATAGAACTGTGAAAATACACTTATTTATTTCATGGGGCACAAGAGGGATCCTAAATTATTGAGAGAATAAGAGGCTTTCCCTTCAGAGAAGGGTATTTATATATACCTCTCACACATTTGTTAAGGTTTTCCTCCCCTCCTTACTCTACTTGAATTGGTTGACAAGGGATAATTGAAAATATAAAAGACAGATTAGAGTAAGAGATACTACTTATAGATTTAAGTGTCGTGGTTCCACTATGGTTTTCTCTGAAAAAGAATTTATTTTCCATCAGAGTGTCGTCGAATAAAATAATGCAAGATCCACACAAAGAGAGGGAATAAATAGATAACCAAGCATTTTTAGTAGCACAAATTCCTCTTAGACTTCACCATGCTTTCTTTTGGAACCAAACATGGTATAATGCGAAAGTTATCCAATGACTAAAAAAGAAACAAAAAGGTAAGAGCATAGCAGAAACTAATTCAAAACAAGGAAAACTAAGTAAAATAAAAAATGACCAAGAAAAACAAAAAACTAATCCTACTCCTAACATAATCAGAGAATAGGGCAGACTTACGTAAAATGAAACTTCTAGTGAAGCCACTGACGCATAAGACAATACATACCAAGATATTCAATGTTTGAAAATGCACAGAAAAAATGTATGAAATAAACACACATGAAAATAATTTTGTGGATAGATTACGATGTTCAAACACACTGCGATTAAACGCCATGCAAGAAAAAAATTTTGAACTGTGAAACTATGGGAACATAAATAAATAATAAAACTTGTGTTTTGCAACAATGCTCGCCATATATTATTCCTGTAATGATTGAGCGATAATATCATTTAAAATGGATGGAGGACGTGAAAATTGTGAGAGAGTTTGATTTTCAATTTGCATAGTAGAGTGATGAGGAACCTTGAAATATTAAACACTATTTTGATCAGAATTGGAATTGGGCTCAAGAGTATGAGAACCTGACATAACCATAAGCTCGGGCTGAAGAGCCTCGAAAGCTTGCGAAAGCTCCAAATCAATGGAAGGTTGATCATCAAAGATCAATGGCTTAGAGAGATCAACAAAGAAAAAATTAAAGTCATTCCCAGATGAATCTGTGAAAAGATCATGAAATCCATGATACGAAAGTTCAAGATTAAAAGCAGATGCATCCTCATGATATGAGGAATTGTAAAGAGGGGAAGATTGAAAACAAGATATTTCACCCTTTATCTCTTTAGGGTGATGTGATGGTAGATTGGGTAGATCGAGAAGAGAATATTTTCCCTCTATGCATTCAGATGCAAAACTGACATCCCATGATTTTTTAGAGTGATCGGAATTAATAATATCATTAGAAGGTAAGTCTTTGTAAGATTCAATAAGAATTTCAGAATCACAAAAATTTTCTAGATAATGAGGGAGAGGTTCAAAATGAAACTAATCATCCTTCATCGTATATTCTTGTTCAGATGTGGACTCCCACACATAGTCGTTGTGAATGATATCACAAGTTTTTTGCTCAACACGAACACCATTCATAATTTTATCCTCATTAACATCAAAATAAACATTCGAAATGGGTGAACACAACAACTCACAATAAGGAGGATCGAAGGAACAAAAGGATGGAGGATGAGTAGATAGCACTTCATCACAAAAATCAAATTGACAGTCCAAACTTGCGCTAAAATTTTGAGTATGTGGGGTAGCAGAATATGGTGGTAAATTAGCAGATCAATTCTCACATTATACCACCTCAACCTATGGAAAAGGAGTTTTTTGATGAGTAGGATATATAGGGTATGCTTGAAAAACAAATTTATTTGTCATATATTTATAATCTCTAACACCGCAATATGTTGGGATACTTTCGAAAGATTCATATTCTTGTAGATTCAATGAAAAGTGAACAAGAAATTCAAACTTCTCTCCAATAAAGGCCAATCAACATCATATTCATAAAATTAAAAACAAAAATGAATGTAATTATCATGAAAATCATCAAGATATTCATCAAGTTATTTTCGCAATCAAATAATTTTCTTGAGCATAGATTTATAACCATACCTATCAAAAGCGCAGAAATGTTCTCTGAAAAGATGTTCGAAAGAGTGTATGGAAGTGATAGGCAATGTGTAATATCATTCCCTTACGGTCCCTTGGAACGTGAGGATGAACAACCTACATGAAACATCCTCATAGTGGATATTTTGTTTTGTAGAAAAATCAAGATAGTGAATGATGTGCTAAAAAAGGGTTGTTCCACCCTCGCGATCGAATTTCAATTTTGACAAGCCATTAATAATATACAATGGAAATTTAATTTTTTCGATTCTTGAAAAACATGTTAGGGACAAGATATGGGAAGAAGCCATTAATGAGTGTGGAAATTGAAACAGAATTCATGAGCTCAACTTGTCATATGGTTTCCCTTCTAGCACCAAAAACGTTGACAGTGTTGGACCCATTAACATTCATGGGATCTCCCTGATATGAAGTCCCAATTAGACCTCTCACCATTTGGTGTGGGATTCCCATTCGGAAATACAACCTGATTTTCAATGGAATGGGTGTTAATGATATTCCTTGGCTGTAATAATGCATAGAGAGATGTATTGTGACTTTGGTGAGAGAAAGTCTGTGACCCTACAACTCGTACATTCCTGAGAGTTTTAGTAAAGTATTTACATTTCTATTGCAATCCATTCAAGTGGAAAGCTTCCTTATGCATGGTAACAAGCTCCTCATAAAAATTTTGCATGGTCTCTCCAATTGTCGACACTTCACCAAGTATTTTTTCCCTCATTTCCTCCAGATGGACCTATTTAGAAGTAGAGTTTTCAGTTGTTGTGTGAAGTTGTTCTACCTCTTGCCTAGCAACATATAAATTTTGTGCCAATTTCTTATTCTCAACCATCAAATACTTATTTTTTGACCTTGTTGCACCTGCGATGGCCATGTTGGTTACGAAAATGGCATAAATTTTTTTCTTGGTGTCTACCTCTATCACCCTTTCTCTAATGAATGCAGGCGATGCAAGGTCATACAAAAAATTATTCTTATGTGCTTGTACAATATTCTTCTAAATTTTAGCATAAGATAGATTGTACCTGTCCATAATTGGATCATCATCAAGAGGAAAAATTTCCTCTTCCTCGCCTGGAGCTAACTCTGTTGTTGTAGGTGTTGGAGACTGACTACTGACCTATTATGTACTTGGAATTAGGTCAACATATTGATTTTGTGGCTCTAGTTATGACTCCATGTCATCGATATCTGTCAATTGTTCAATCTGTTGAGAAAGCTCCTGGTCCTGCATATGTTCTCTCTCCTCCTCTATTGGTTATCGGTTATATTATTTCTCTTTGGTTTGCTTTTGCAATTTTTCAACTATAATTATGCTTATCCTATCTTTTTCTTCCATATTCTACTTTTGTTCTTGTTCTTTCTTCTGATTTTATTCCTCCAATCTCCTCTACTATTCCCTCTTCCTCAGTGATTTTTCCTACATCCTCCGTTTCCTATTTTCTTCTGTTGCTAAAGCCAATTTCATAATAGTTGGATATTTGTTCATCTTTCTACTTTGCCCCCCCCCCCCCAAGACTGTAAGAAAGTTTTCTCTTCTTCATATCATATGCGAGGTTTCTCTCTTCTGCTGACATTGCTTATGGTGTAGCTACCTTTTGTAGAGTCACCCATGAAGTTCTTGAAAAACTAACTGGCTCATAGTGTTTGGAGGAATTATAACATTTCATCCATGGATCCTCCTCCATCTAATGAAATGTCTCATTGAGCCTCTAGAAGTGAATTCTCTCATAGTTGTATTTTCAAATACCATGGGTATCTTACGGATTAAATTCCCCAGTACCGAATGCAAACTTCTCTATCTCCTTTCCTTTGATATACATGAATTTCAGGTTCTTGATCTCGTACAATCTAATTTGCATAGGAAGAGTTGACCATGGTGTTTTATTCTTCCAGTGTAAAGTTATTGACAACCCTTTGGAGAGATGATATGAAACCTCTTGCATGACAAGCTTGTCAGTGGCATACCTTGGAAAAATATGCGGCTACTTCTGACCACCAAGAAGTTTAAGGAAAGTGCCATCTAGCGAGGGAAACCAATCTGTTATATCTTCTACTTCTTCCATTTCTCCACGTGACATGCAAGGTGGTTCTTCTTCAAATATCATCTTGTACAACAAAATGAGTAAGTGGTCAGTTAGCTTCTCCATTACTCCTCAATGGATGCAATCCAAGAGAAGTCTGTAGTTGATGTAAATGTCAAGGTCTCGAGGTGTCTGAGTAGATTCCATGTTAGGGAATGCACTTTGTGCATAGATTGCATCCAATAAATATTAAAACATGTATAATATTGTGTTTCTGTCCTTGGGATGATTCCAGGAGTTTGCTACATGGAATCTTAATTGTCAAGCCAATAAATTTTCCTAGTTGAACAACTTCCCCTTGTTCACAACCTGGTTCAATAAGACTGTCAACCCTTCAGGAAAGTTATTTGTGCTCTACTAACCATAGATTCTTAAAGTTAGGATAACCAAGAGGTGATAAACGCTCCTAAGAAAATTTTTCTTGTATGTATTGGTGGGTGTCCATCGAAACTTTGATGGCTCTTTCACCCAACCTTTAACAATATCCTTCGTTCTCAGATAGTTTTCTGGGTGGCATAGAATTATGAATCCATGAGTGTTTCTGGCTCAATAAAATGGTACATAAGATCGTAATATTCTACCAGAAAAGTAGTAAGATTTTTTCTGTTGGTATTGCTCAAATTCATAGTCTTCACATCAATATGTGAAAAAATCCAGCCGATAACATCTACACATGGGAAGGTTGGATATCTACATGAAACCCTATGTAATCCTGACCGTTTAACGTTGACATATTCCTGTTGGTACTATAAATATGCCTTAAATCTCTTTGTTATAAAATATTTGTTCAATTTCTACCATGTTAGATATGATTCCTTCTCCACAAATAATTGAATGCTTGAATACACTACCAAGTTTATAGGAGTAATCTCAACTGATTCCCCGGTACTACTTTCTGTGGTGTCTTTCAAGGCATCTCTCTTGGGTTCCATGGCAACAGTGAATGTTGGAGATAAATTCTCAACAACTATGATACATGTAGGAGGGAAAAGAAACTCATGGAAATAATAAATTAGCTTTTGAAAATCCACTTTCGAAGCAAGATCGAGAAGAAAACACACAAAGAAATGAATCATATTGTGTAATTCTCGCGACAAAGTGAGGCTGACTAGATGAGGGAACTACATAGTCCCAACAGTCAAGGATGTAGACTGAGGCTTGAGGCTGCACAATGTGGAATTCAGTCTCGACAGTGACAGGGAGAGACTGCACACTGCAGAGTCTTAGTGGCCAAGGTGACAAGATTGAGCCTTGGACTTGCGCAATGACCAGCTGGGAAAGGCAATGCATGGTCAAGTGAAGTGAAGATCTCCCCGATGAAGGTGTGGGAAACAAGAAAATATAAGATATAATTCAAGTTAAAATGAAAATATAACTAATTATGTATATATCAGTTTGAATCAAGTGCAAAAAATCAAGAAACAGAAGTAGAATCATATATGTGAGGAGAGTCGTCGAAATGACGATAAATAGTTGTTAGAAAATTAAATATTACAGAGCAATGAAACACATAAAATATGTGGAAAACACAAGCACACAAAACACATAAAACCATAGAGACACAGATATACGTGGTTCACCCAGTTTGGGCCACATCCACCCTGAACAACTAGTCCTTCCTTTCTATTATCCAGCAAAATGAAGAGACACAACCTACAACAGATCCGTTGTAATATCCTCAGATCTCTCTCACAGTCTCCCTATCTGTTTCTCGCTCTGAGAATACACGTACAATACATAGCCGCAGTACAATACCCTCATATAAGCGAGGGGTTGCCTTCTAGGGAAAAAAACCCTAAAATAAACATAACTTCTACCGTCAGATCATTCGCCTAATGAACGGCCTAGATTGATTAGAAATTACTATACTTTTACAAGGAAATTTTTCATCTGTTTTTAGCTTCGGGGGTGCCGCCCCCCCTGGACCCCCTAGGCAGCATTTAATTTCGGGCAGCATTGCCACCCCGATTAAGGTACAGGGGTCCAACGTTGTGATACAAAATAAACAAGATAATCATGCTCCACACCCAAGAATCTCCCACTTGGAGACTGATTATAGCAACTCCACCACTGCTTCATTTGCTGGACAATGATTCCTCTTTCGACCTGGCTATTTCTCATCTTCATCATCATCCTTGAAGACCAATTGAAACTGAGCATAATCTCAGTTGCTCCCTGGTTACAACTTTTGTTAGCATATCTGCAGGATTCTGGCTAGTGTGTATCTTTTCCAGCTTCAATTGTCCATCTTCAAATACTGACTGTATGAAATGGTACTTGAGTTGTATGTGTTTAGTCCTGGAATGAAATGTTGAGTTCTTTTCAAGATGACTGGCACTTTGGCTATCACTATATAACGTGCTCATATCATGCTTCTTACCCAATTCATCCATAAACCTTTATAACCAAATAATTTCTTTACTAGCCTCTGTAGCAGCAACATACTTTGCTTCTATTGTTGAAAGTGCAACAACACTTTGGATTTTTGAAACCCAACTGACAACTGTTCCACCTACAGTAAATACATATCCTGTAGTGCTCCTCCTGTTATCTCTATCACCTGCTATATCTACATCAACATATCCCTGTAGATCAATTTTTGAACCACCAAAGCATAATGCTTGATTTGTGGTACCTCTCAAATATATGCGAATCCATTTTACTACCATCCAATGTCATTTTCCTGGATTGTTCATGTACATGCTTACAACTCCCACTGCATGTGAAATATCAGGCCTTGTGCAGACCATTGCATACATTAAGCTTCCAACTGCTGATGCATATGGAACTTTAGACATATAGTCCATTTCGTCTTGGGTCTTGGGGCACATCTCCTTACTAAGTTTGAAATGGCTAGAAAAAGGTGTACTAACTGATCTTGCATTCTGCATACTAAATATTTTCAACACCTTTTGTATGTATTCATTCTAAGATAGTGTTAATTTGCGATTTTTACTGTCTCTAGTTATTCTCGTACCAAGGATTTGTTTTTTAGCTCCCAAATCCTTCATTGCAAATGAATTTGCCAATTTTCTTTTGAGCACATTTATTTCCTGCATGTTAGACCCTGCAACAAGCATGTCATCTACATACAATAACAATATAATATAGCTGCCATCATTTTTCCTTTTCAGATAAACACAATGATCAAAGAAACATATAGTATAACCTTTTTCAGACATAAACTTGTCAAATTTTAGATACGATTGCCTTGGAGCCTGTTTTAAGCCATACAAGCTCTTCTTTAACTTGCACACTAATTTTTATTTCCTTTTGACCTCATATCCTTCTAGTTGCTCAATATAGATCTCTTCCTCCTAATCTCCATGGAGAAATGTTGTCTTTATATCTAACTATTCAAGATGTAAATCTTCCACTGCTACAAGAACTAAAATAGTTCTAATTGAAGTCATCTTAACAACAGGAGAAAATATTTCATCAAAATCAATACCTTTCTTTTGTGCAAACCCCTTCACCACAAGTCTAGCTTTGACTTCTGTTTTCCTTCATATTCTTCCTTCACCCTGTAAACCCATTTATTCTGCAATGTAGTTTTACCTACAGGCAACTTGACTAAGTCCCAAGTCTGGTTATGCATTAAGGATTCCATCTCTTCTTCCATGGCTATCTCCCACTTCTTCCTGCTTTCAACCTGCATTGCTTCTTCATAACATTCGGGTTCACCAGAATCAGTGATCAATAAATAATATAATGAAGGAGAGTATCGTTCAGGGGGTCTACTTATCCTGGTAGATCTTATAACACCACTTTTAGGTGTTTGAGGTGCCTGTTGCTGTTGTGGTGGTTGTTGTTGCTGTGGTTGTTGATTATTATTATTTTCAGGCACCTTTAATTTTTCAGTGATCTAATCAAGAACTGTGTATTCTTTGTTTTCTTTTTCCTGTTTCTTTTCCTGCAACTGATTCTTATACAATACCTTTTCATTGAATATTACATCTCTGCTCCCAATGATTTTGTGATCTTCATAATCATATAAGTGATAAACAAAATCATTAACGCCATATCCAATAAAGGTACATTTCTTTGATTTTTCCTCAAGATTTGTTATATTTTCTTTATTAATATGGACAAAGGCCTCACAGCCAAAAGGCTTTAAAAAAGAGTAGTTTACCTTTTTACCTATCCATGCTTCCTCTGGAATACCACCATCCAAGGAATTTGAAGGACCTCTGTTTATTAGATAAATAGTATTATCTACAGCATCTGCCCAAAATTGTAATGGAAATCCTGCATGCAATCTCATGCACCTTGCATGCTCCATGATTGTTTTTTTCATCCTTTCTGACACAACATTTTCTTGTGGTGTTCTTGGAACTGTCTTCTCTCTGTGAGATCCATGCTCTGAACAGTGCCTATCAAACTCTTTGCTGCAATATTCACCTCCATTGTCCGATCTGAGACACTTCAACTTCATTCCTGTCTCAATCTCAACCAAAGCTTTCCATTTCTTGAAAATATCAAATACATCATATTTATTCTGAATACAATAAATCCAACTTTTTCTAGTTGCATCATCAATAAAAGTAACATAATAATGAGAGCCATCGAGAGATGATACCTGAGCAGGTCCCCATACATTTGTATGCACAAGCTCTAATTTTTCACTCTTCTTTTCTTTCCCAAATCTGAGAAATATGACTCTCTTCTACTTTCCATAAATACAATTCTCACAGAAATCTTCAAACCCAGCAAAAAAATTATTGAGTGAAGAATATTCATCCCCTTTTCACTCATGTGTTTGAGCCTATGATTCCATAATGCTGCATCTTCTCCTTTGGAAGTTAAAGCATTAACAGAGTTAGAAATACCATTGCATAAATACAATGTAGCAACCTTTTCACCTTTTTTTATTACCAACGCTCCTTTGCTGACCTTCCAATTTTTATCTGTGAAAGTTGTCACAAAACCTTCACTACCTAACTGCCCTGTTGAAATCAGATTTTTCTTCAGATCTAGAACATGCCTTACCTCTTTTAATAGCCATTGGTTTCCATTCTGTTTTTTTACAAGAACCTTACCCATTCCAACAATTTTACAAGGTTTATCATCACCCAAATGAACTTGTCCAAAATCTCCTTGAACATAGTCATGAAAATATTTCTTATCAGGTGTGGTATGGAATGAGACCCCTGAATCTACAACCCAAGAATCAGTAACATGTTTGAAAGAAAGAATAAAAGCATCTTGTAACACATCACCTGTTACATTTTCTTCATGATTGTTTTCTTGTTGTGCGTCTCCTTATTTTCCCTTTCGAGATCTACAGTCTTTCTTCAAGTGTCCTTTCCTTCCGTATTTCCAGCAAACTATCCCCGATCTGGACTTGGATCTGCCTTTCCTTGATTTACTGCGATATCTTGAGCTCTTTCCTCTTTCCATTCTTCTTCCCCCAGACTCTTCACTCAAAGCATTACCCAATGTCTCACCAGAGCTTTTCCGTCACATTTCATCGCTAAGGTTGGCACCAACAACATCATCAAACTTTAAAGTACTAGATCCAGAGACAGATTTACTAATGGCCATAACTAAACCATTCCAAATTTCTGGAAATGAGCACAAAAATAACATAGCTCTAACTTCATCATCAAATTTTACCCCTACAGAACTTAACTGACTGGTAACTGTATTAAAATCATTTAAATGGTCTGCAAGAGATCCACCTTCCGACATCTTCATATTAAATAAACATTTCATAATAGATACCTTGTTTGAGGCTAAGGGCTTTTCATATAGTTTCACCAATGCCTTAATCAAACCCTCTGTTGTTGTTTCCTTCGAAATATTGAAGGCTACCGATGCCGCGAGGCATAGCCGTACTATTCTGAGTGCCTTTCTATCAATAATATCCCATTCTGTGTCTGTTATAGTTGTTGACTTCTTTGTTTTCCCACTCAATGGTAGGTACAGATCTTTCTGATATAGATAATCTTCCATCTGCATCTTCCATAGCGGGAAGTTTTGGCCGTTAAATTTCTTGACCCTAAATTTACCATATTCCACCATTTCTCCCACTCGAACCAAAAACCTTCTTTCCTGCAAGTTTATCAACAAAATAGACCTTTGGCTTTGATGCCAGTTGTTAGAAAATTAAATATTATAGAGCAATGAAACACATAAAATATGCGGAAAACACAAGAACACAAAACACATAAAACTAGAGAGACACAGATATACGTGGTTCACCCAGTTTGTGCTACGTCCACCCCGAACAGCTAGTCCTTCCTTTCTATTATCCAACAAAATGAAGAGACACAATCTACAGTAGATCCGTTGTAATATCCTATGTTCTATCTCACAGTCTCCCTATCTGTTTCTTGCTCTGAGAATACATGTACAATACACAGCCGTAATACAATACCCTCATACAAGCGAGGGGTTGCCTTCTATAGAAAAAACCATAAACTAAACATAACTTTCACCGTCAGATCATCCGCCTAATGAACGACCCAGATTAACTAGAAATTACTATACTTTTACAAAGGCAAATTTACATCTATTTTTAGCTTTGGGGGCGCGTCCCCTGAAACCCCCCGCCAGGGGGGGCTCCATAAAGTCGCAGCCGCCCCCCCTGGACCCCCCAGGCAGCTTTTAAATTCGGACAGCATTGCCACCCCCATTAAGGTACATGGGTCCAACACTGTAATACAAAATAAACAAGATAGTCAGGTTCCACACCCAACAGTAGTGTGTAAAAAAAAGAAAACTAATGTGACACATATGAATGGAAAATGAAAAATTCAATCAATAATTCTACAAGACAACACAAGTTAAAATGCCAACAACCATGAAGATAAATAAGCAAAAAAACAGTCACAAAATCAAAACGAGAAAAAATGACAGAAAAAGAGACAAAACACAAAAAAAAAAAACTCCACTAGAAAAGCGACACAAACTCCACCGAAGGCTCCTTGATCTCATTGGGAATGCTATAGCTCCAAGATCAACTGTACAAATGATATCTATAGTGGTCAATTAAATGGATTTGAGTGGATTAGGGTTTATGACGCACATGCCTAAAATCAAGGAAAAAGTGACACTAGGTAGAAATTTCTAAAAATAGTAACAATGCCACCTTAGGGAAACTAATAATAAATCCCAATTTTCTAGAGATGATTTTCTATTTTTTTTTTCTGTTTCGAGAAACTTTCCATGCACACTACTAAGGAATATTACCAATTCAGGGGCACTAGGAAACTTCCCAGCTTAGTCCATTCCGTCGTTTATGAGCTCAAGGAATGGATTGTGTGGTTTTTTGAGCTTAGTGTTGTGATCCCATCCATGATTGCATAGTGCTCAGTCTCAAGGTTGGCCTTCCATTCTGGATTGCATAGTTTCCATCATCAAGGTTAGCTTTCCCACATGGGCTACGCAGTATTTGGAGGCAAGCCAAAGACTGTTGTCAGGCCAAGTAAAAATATTAGCTTGTGACTCAAAATATAAGATAAGTGTGAAAACAAGAAAACAAAAGCATAGATGAAGAGAAAAATTATTGATCAAATCATGAATACTTGACATTAAAACATAAGCTCTTTTGGAAAAAATGGAATGCTCCAAAATCAAGGGATAGGAAAAATTTTGGAGCGTTGTTATAGTGGGTACAAAAAGTTTTCCATTTTTTCTTAATAATAAATAGGCCTATGAGTCTCATTGTAACAAAGTTCATAAGGCATGTAGTTGCATCTTCTCTTCTTAGAGATAAACTACCATCACCTGAACTAATTTATTTCGATTCTGCATGTAATAGTTTTCAGTAATTTGTTACTAATGAATTAAAGTTATTTTTTCATTGTTTCTTTGTTTTTATTTTACATATGTATCTCATTTCATTCCCGCATATTTCCATATCAACATAGGATTAGAAAATTTTTACTGGATTTACTAGCATGTATTATTCCCAATGACTTATTCGATATTCCTTAACTGACCATTAGAAAAAATCACCATTGTTACATAAAGTAACTTTCAAATTGGAATAGCAAGTCACATAACATAATAACCATTGTTTCGGCATGATATATAAATATTCTTGTTCTAACCTTGCATCATTATTATTGTTCATTTAATTAGGCGATGTAAGTGTGAAAGTAATGTAAACTAGAAGTGTCATCAAAATGGCCAATAGGAAAACACATCGATGGGCATCAATATTCTAGAAACCTTGAAGGGAAAAAATAGAAAACATTTATTTTATTAAATGTTTCACGAGGGTTTTCACTACTCACTCAATGGTAGTAAGGGATTCCATCCCTTTCCCATTGTTAAAAACATTACAAATAAATATCATATTTAATTCAACACAACTAACTAGAAACCCTTACATTCATCATGTTATCAAAACACTTTACCCCTCAATTCTTTGATCATTGTGTTTTTGTGACTTAGTTGTTTATGGCGGTGGAATATTCTTTGTTTAACTATCCTTCACTTCTACATGAACCATTAGTTCAATTCCTATTGTAGTCTTAACTATAATCCATTTCCAGTTGTTGTATAAGGGATGGGTTAGACACAATTAGTTAATTCTTCGCATAAGTCACATTTTTTTCCTGCAATTATCGTTGTCAATAAATTTTCCATCATGATTATATGACATATTTATCAAACCCAAATAATAAATATTTACTATTTATGTTTCAAAAATATATTCATGTGCATAAATAAAATGCATACAAAGTATTGAGACATGTTTTCGTTATTGACACCACACATGCATTAATTTAAAAGCACATAATTACCAAAATATGTATATTTACCTTTACATGTGTATTGTTGTGACACATGTCTATCCATCCAAATATCACATGCATAAAGTAAAATGCATAAAAATTACACAGGCATGCCCATCTATCCATACATCATATGCATTATAAGAAAAGAAATACTTATGTTTTACCTTTATCCATAAGAATATGATAACAATAAAAGAAATATCATAGTTATTACTATCTTTTCACCCAGGAAGAAAAAAATATTTCCTATAGATAATCATCACAACTATTATTTTTTTCGCACAAGAACACATTCTTTTCAAAAAGAAAATTACCACAATTACCTAAATTTTTTTAAAAAGAAAAAATAGCACAATAGCTACTATATTTTTGTATGCAAATACATATTCTTATTCAAAAGAAAAAAACACATATCCTTTTCCAAGGAACTATATATATGTTTCCAAGAAAAAGAGAATAATAAAAGCATACTGTTTTTCATGATAGCTATTATTGCGTACATATATGAACATATTGTTTTCCAATAAAACTATCATAATAGTTGTTGTCTTTGAGCCGCATGGGATCTACTTATTATTTTCAATGAAGTAAACCTACTTACAAAATTTCATCAATATAATTAACACATATCTTAAAAGTATGCTTTAATAACCTCTTCAAGGGCCATGAGTTGAACAAACAATGATATATATCAGTCAATTCAATACTCACTCTGCCACAAATCTAGTAATTTGTGATGGTACTACTATATCCCAATGGCTTCACAATGTTGATACTGGTTATCTTTAGTAATATTTCAAGGGTATTTATCATTCACTAACTCTTCAGAACAAGAAAAAAATTTATTTTTTCTAGTATAAGAAAATGAACGACCAACATTACACTCTTTGGAGCTGTTGTAGTGATTCGATAACAATATTTCCTATCGAAAGGGAATGTGTAGGAAAATCTTATTAAACGGCACAAGACGAGTCGAGAGTATTTTTCATCACTGTAATCAATAAATCAATGACCTTAGATCTGTAGAATGTTGGACAACATTGAAATTATGGAAAAATCTAGTTTGGAATCTTTGAACTTCTAAAGCAGGTGGGAAAAAACACAGATAAGCCACAGGAAATCATGGTAAGAGAGGAAAAATTAATGCAGCCATTAGACATAAATTTAGCCTCCTTTTACAGCACAAGGGTTCCCAATTTTTATGATAATCACACCCTCCTTTATTCAAAGCATAAATCCACGATGAATAAAGAATGAAAAGGTGGTTACCAAGAACCATTTAACTTCTAATTTATTCTTGATAGATATATTGAATTAATAATATTTTTTTTATGAATGTTGAATGTAAATATATATTTATAGGGGTATTATAGTCAACTTCTTGAGATTAAGAGATAGATATTTGGGAGTAACCATCTAAATTTTCTTCCGAGAAACAAGTGGCCTTGCCCTCCGTAGATCTTTCCTTGCAATTCTATTTTTTTAATTATATTTTACTAGATTTCATATAATATTAACTTAAAAATATAAGTAAAACTACTTATACAATTTTATTTAATTTTAATTATTTTTATATAATATATTTTTTTTAGTTTATATATACATATATATAACATTAAAATATTTTATATATTATTAAACTTTTTAATTTTAATTATTTTTATATAATATAATTATTTTTAGTTTATATATATATAACATTAAAATATTTTATATATTATTAAACTTTTTAACAAAAAAAATATTTTTAAATGTCATATATTAATTATAGATTAAAAATTTTAAAAATATATTATTTTTATTAAAAAAATAGTCGAATATATTTACTTTTAATTACTTCTCTTTTTAAACATTGACGTATTAAGACCCACGTTTATAAAATTAACAAGAAAATTACTTTCAATTTTCCATATTTATGTAGATAGTTCGTACTAGTTGTGTAACGTATTTTATTAAGACCAACGTTTATAAAATTAATAACAAAATTACTTTCAATTTTCCATACTTATGTAGATAGTTCGCACTAGTTGTGTAAAAGTTTCTTGGAAACTGATTTAGGATATTGAACATTGAGAGATATAAATACACTCAATGTGATAAAAATGTGAATGTGTTTTGTCATATTTAATAAGGAGAATTGAAAATTGATTAATTTAAATTTATATTAATATAAAATAATAGTAATAATATATTTTAGTATTAAGAATGTATATATTTATCTCAATTTATGCATTTAAAGTATAATAATTGTAATAATTTTAATGAAAATATAAATTTTTTTTTTATGAAGAAAACATTATATTTATATTTTTGGTATATCTATAATTTTAGGTATAATTATTATAATAAATTTTAGGTACAATTATTATAATAATTATAATAAATTTTTAAGACAATATAATTTTGTTAATAAAAACAAAATTATATCTATAAAACATATTATTAGGATCAAAATATAAAACAAATATATATATAAACAATGTAGTAGTAACTAATTTTTATTTTGAAAAATGGTTGGTCAACAAATTAGTTATGAAGTTATTATTTGGTCAGATGTGGCCAAGCTACTAGCCAAGTGAGTCCAACAAATCTTTGTATCTTACAATGAAGGATTTAAGCTTTTGAAAAGTTTCACTATATGTAATTCATAGACTTAATACTATGGGTCAGTAATACTATGTGCTTGAAAATCATGAATTTAGACTCAACTCATTTGATTTTATAATGGAATTAAGTTGACAGGGAAAATTTATAGAACCAATTAAAAAAAAACACATGCATCAGCTCATTTGAATTTAATACAAAGTGAAGTTTATCTAACAAGGCCCTTTTAAAGTTGGCACGAATATTTTTTAGAACCAATTATAAAATATAAAAAAAGGGAGAAAAATGACATGCATCCCTTGACAGTAAAGATTACAATCATATGCCCATTTACATGTACTTTAGTACAAAATTTCTATCTCCAAAGTAAATTTTGTTGTTATCACTTATTTGGTAATTTTCTTGCATTTTTGTTAGGGTAGTTAAAGTAATTGGTCATAGAGTAAATTCGGTAATTGGTCATATAGTAAATTATTAGGTCTATAATATGTGGTTTTCAGGCAAATGGTATTTGTGGATTATTAGGTAGGTTTGTTCAAATAACAACAAGAAATGTCTTATAATTTAATTTTCCCTTAATTAAATTAGAAGGAAATTGTAATTCCACATCTTATGACTGCTTGTACAAGTTAAATGAGTTAGGAAGACTTATTTAGCTCATTCAATTCGATTTAGGGATCAAACTAGAGGCATCTTGAGTTCCATCTAATTTTTAGGGGCCTAGTTACAATTTATTTTGAGTTGTAGTTAGTTAACTCTATTATTTGAGTTAAAATCAATTTAACTAGTTTTAACTGAGATATGTGCTAGTGAGAGGTCTAGTGAATTAAATATTATTTAATTCACATGCAGTGATCAATAAGATAAATGATAATTCACTATAAATAGTTGTTGGATGTCAGTTCTAAGAGTGGGCCAGTTGAGATTGGAATTAAAGGGAAGTAGAATATTAGTTATATAATTAGAAAATTGTGTAGGTCATGCATGAGGTATCCTTGGTGGTATTTCCCAATTAATTAGTTGGAATTTTATAATTAATAGGGGCTTAATTTCTTTTGGAATGCGTAAGCCACGCTGGTCAGTTAGGTGCAAGTTTTTGGTTAAGTATTGGACCAAACTTTCCAGGGTCAGAGTGAGACAGTTAAAGATACTGCACATAACTCTCAAAACTGAGAGAAGCTTTGCATTGTTTCATTTTATTAACTTTATGCAATATACAAATAACGTGTTTTTTAGCCGACGCTTTCCATAGATAAATATTTGTGTTGTGAGATTGATATTCTTTCTCTTTATTGCTAATGTGATTGTGCAATCATAATTGGTTTCCACAATTTGCAGAATAGATTCATGTATTTTTTTTTAGCCTATTACAATATCACTTGAATCTATGTGAATTTTTCTACATGGTATCAAATTAGGAATCATAATAGAGGAGAAGAATATGAGTTTGTTTTGAATAGGTGAATCGAATTTGGATATTTATTCTTCAAGACCATCAACATATTAGGATGTATTTCTCTGGATTGAGACTCAAATATGCCCTTGAGGGAAATTCAAATTACATAACATGGAAGAACATGATGGAGGCATTGTTGGAGGACAACGTACTGAAGGAATTCATAGACAGTGATATTCCCTAACCCATAACAACATATGCTCGAATTCTTGATGCATGAAATAATAACGTAGAAAAGGTTAGAAGTACTCTTTTAGAAGGAGATTGAGATCATATTGTCTCGAACCTCCATGGAAAGGAAACTCCATATGAAATGTGGAAGGCCTTAATATATATGTTTCAGAATAGAATCAACCACAGGAAGATGGCACTGAAGGACAAACTTAGAAACATTAAGATAGAGAAGGGCGACACAATAACAAAATATTTGATAGAATTTAGTCAATGTCGAGATGAGCTTGGAAGTTTTGGTGTGATAGTTTCCCAGGATGATTTGGTGATCATAGCACTTCTAGGGGTTTCGAAGAGTTAGCATAGATACGAGGAATCGGTGAATGGGAGGGAGAAGCTACCACAATGGGAGATTTTATGGTATAACTTGGTACAAGAAGAGATTCAGTGGAATACCATAAATGGATCCTCATCAAAGACTGATGATGATGAGAGTTGTGCTTTAGCTGGAAAGATGAAGAAAGAGAAAGGGAAGACGTCACATTCCAAATCGAATTTCGGTCATGCAGGCAAGAATCGAGACATGTCAAAGGTAAAAAAAATTCACTCTCATGAGCTTGGACACTATGCTACAAAGTCTCAGCACAAGAAGAATGACAAGAAGCCCTCAGGAGGAGGGACAGGTGAAGCCCTTGCTTCATAGTTTGAGTTGGATTTCACCCTCATCACATGCATGGTGTCATTGGTGATTGGTTTTTTGTGTTACTTGAATAGTGGAGCTTCATTCCATATTATTGACCAAAAACAATTCTTCAGTAGCTTGGAGAAGAAGGATCTCTAGATGCACATCGAGATGGGAGATGATTGGAGATATAGGACTACCGTCATAGGTAGAATTAATTTTCATAGATATTCAAGTACTCATCTCACATTAAAAGATGTCATGTATGTTTCTGGTTTAAATAAGAAATTGTTTTTTTCTATGTTGGAATACTGTGGCTATGATGTCATATTTAGAAAAGGAAAGGTGTTCCTTCATCAAAAAGCAATGGGACAGGTAAAAAATACTGGGGTTCGAGTAAATAACCTCTACAAATTTGATGTAGAAGAATTTGTTTCCTTGAGCACAAAAGCAGAGAAGGTGGACAGCGGAGACATCGATGAGTAATGGCACATAATATTGGGCCATCTACACCATGACGCTTTGAAGATCATGTAGTAGATATCTAGAGGACATCCAAAGGGCGCACTTGAGTAGTGAGATACAAGAAAAGGGTGTAAATTGGAGAAGTATACCAAATCCACCTTTCATGATAAGGAAATTCGAGCAAAGGAAATCCTTGAGAGAGTTCACTCAGACATATGTGGACCATTCTTGATATCTTCCACAAAAAAAAACAATTATTATGTGATTTTTGTAGGTTTTTTTCCACGCAAGTGTTGAATTATCTTCATGCAAAATAAAGATCAGATGTTCTCAAAGTTTTGTGAGTTCAAATCAATTGTCGAGAAAGATATAGGGAAGAAGGTGAAGGCTCCGAGGAGTGAAAATGGTGGAGAGTATGTCTCTAACTAATTCCAGAAATTTTGTGCTTCAGAAGGAATTGGAAGGGAATTGATAGGACCTCATAACCCACAACAAAATTGGGTTGTAAAAAGGAAAAACATAACTATTGTGGGAGAAACACGAGCGATGTCACATGATCATGGCTTACTGTTGCATCTGTGTGAAGAAGCATGAAACACAACAGTATTTATGCAGAACATAAGTCCTCATAGAATACCTCATACGAGTACACCAGAAGAAGCTTTTCCAGGTAAGAGACCATATTTTTCACATTTTAAAAATTTTGGTTCTTCAATTTATTGCCATGTAACCAAAGATGTTAGGAAGAAGATAGATCCAACACCTGAGTTGGGGATATTTGTGGGGTACACTAATACGCTTCACAACTATCGAGTGTACTTACGAGCACACAGGATTACAATGGTAAGAAGAGATGTGAAATTCGATGAAGAGAAGTTTGTGTGAAATTCCCTTAAGAAGGAGCTTCAGTTGTATGCAGTTGAGGAGCTCTTGGCTCCAAAATAAGAACCTCAATATGTGGAGCAACCACAAGCAAAGGAACATAGAGTTGAAGAACTCACTGATGCAAGGCCATCGCAAGATGGAAGGGAGCACACAAAAGAGGCTGACAGGTTGGTGCTTGATGCTAGAGAGAATGTGGTTGCACCCACATCACAACATAGGTAGAGAAGGTCCCTCGAGTGGTACATTGGCTACATGTATATTATGAGCGAGAGTGTAGAGATAGATTCATCATATTTCGAGGAAGCAGTGGAGAAACCAATTTGGGTTGATGCCATGGTTGAGGAGTATGATTACATTATTAGGAATAGTGCATGGTAATTTGTCCCAAGACCAGAAGGGAAGTCAGTGTTAGGATCCAGGTGGGTCTACAAGGTGAAGCACACATCAAATGGGAGTGTTGAGAAACAAAAGGCCATATTTGTGGCTAGAGGGTTCTCTCAGGCGGAGGGGATTGATTATGATAAGACCTTTACACCAGTCACAAGGTAATCAACAATCATATCCATCCTTGCAATTTCAGTACAGATGGGATGGAAGATACATCATATGGATGTAAATATAGCCTTCCTCAATGGGGAGATTGAGGAAGAGGTGTACATCGAGAAACTAGAAGGTTTCGAGACCTTAGACAAAGATTCACATTGTGTGCAGACTCAAGAGAGCACTGTATGGGCTAAAGAAAGCACCTTGTGCTTAGTACATAAGGACCAACAACTACTTCACCGGGTCGCGCTTCACCAAGAGTGAAGCAGATGCTAACCTTTACCATATTGTTGTAGAAGGTAAAATTTTGATCATTTTACTTTATGCCAATGATTTGATACTAGCAGGTGATGAGAAGCTCATCAAGTCTTGCAAAGAGGACATTTCAAGATAATTTGAGATGAAGGACATGGGGCTCTTGTACTATTTCCCGGGATTGGAAATTTGACAAAGAGATGGAGAGTTATTTATATCTCAGGGAAATTATGCCAACGAGATTCTCAAGAAGTTCCACGTGGAAGGAAACAAACCCATGAAGACTCCTCTAGCAGGAAACTGGAGGAAGGAGGATGCTACTTTAGGGGAAGTAGTAGATGCTACCATCTATAGGCAGCTTGTGGGTTCACTCATGTATTTGGTGAACACATGGCTAAACATATGCTATGCGGGTAAAAAAAATAGTCAAGCTATGGTTAAGCCTACCAAGCTCTTTTGGAAGGAAAACAAACATGTGATGAGATACCTCAGAGGCACTACAAAGTATGGGCTATGCTACAAATGAAGAGAGGGAGTAAAGCTTCAAGGCTTCACAGATGCAAATTTGGCAGGAAGCCCATCTGAAAAGAAGAACACATCAGGGGGCATCTTCAACATTTGATCAGCAGCAGTTTCCTAGTACAACTGGAAAAAAATATTAGTAACACTCAGTTCAGTAGAGGGAGAGTACATGGTAGCTAGTCAAGCAACATGTGAGGGTAGCTGGATGAGGAAGATACTTTTTGGTTTGTTTGGTTGACAAATGGATCCGATGGTGATTTATTGTGATAACCAGAGTTGCATGAACCTATCGGCTAATCCAAGTTTTCATGAAAGTTCCAAGCATATTGATATCTGATATCACCATCTCGAATTTTGTGTGCAGAGGCAGATTATGCCATTAGAGTACATTCCCACTTAGGATCAGGATGCAGACATCTTGACGAAGGCACTGTCAAGAAGCAAATTCAAGTGCCACAGAGGCAGGATCGAGGTGGATTCTAATTTTATTTTTCCTTAGTTAAACTAGAAGGAAATTGTAATTCCACATCTTATGAAAGCTTGTACGAGTTAACAAAGTTAGGAATACTTAGTTAGCTTATTCAATTTGAGTTGGGGTAAAATTGGAGGCATGTAGAGTTCACTCTAAGTTTTAGGGGGTCTAGTTGAATTTTATTTTTAGTTGTAATTAATTAACTCAATTATTTGAGTTAAAATCAATTTAACTAGTTCTAACTAAGAGATGCGCCAGTGAGAGGAGTGAATTAAATCTGATTTAATTCACATGTAGTGATCAATCAGATAACTAATAATTCACTATAAATATTTGTTGCATGTCAGTTATAAGAGTGACCTAGTTGATATTGGAGTTAAAAGGAAGTAGACTATTAGTTGTATAATTAAAAAAATTTACAAGTCATGCATGAGGTCATAAGGAGGCCTTCGATGTATTGAAAAATTAATTAGTTGGAATTTCCTAATTAATAGGAGTTCAATTCCCTCACGAATCCGTAAGCAAGGTTGGTTAGCCCGTGCACATTTTTGCTTAAGTATTGGACCAAACTTGCCAGGATCAGAGTGAGACAATAAGAGATAGTGTAGAGAACTTTGAAGCTTGAGAGAAACATTGTATTGTTGGGTTTTTAGTTGAAACTTTCCTCACATAAATCTTTGTGTTATGTGATTGATATTGTTTCTCTTTCTTGTTCATGTGATTATATGATCGTAATTAAAAATATTTTCTTTTAACATATTACAAGATCAATTAAATCTATATGAATATATGAATATTTCTACATGGTTAGATAAATATGAAAAAACTGTAATCAAAATTTCATAATTTTTTTTCTTATTAATATTTTCCAAAATAAATAATCCTCACAACTAATATTAGAGAATGTAAATCTCCTATGGTTAATGACTTGATATTTATAAACAACCATGCCACATGTTCAAAAACCACCATATGTTGTAAGCTAAACAAGTTTGACTTTATAACCTAACCTAAGTTTCGGTAACCCATCTTAGGGTTAAGATGTGAATAACAAATACTTATTAAATCAATGATGTCTGAACTTATTAAATTTGTAAACTAAATAAAATGATATAATTAATATATATTTTAATATTTCTAAAATAAGAGTAAAGCTAAATATGAAATTTGGGTATGAAATTTTCTTATTTTGTCAATCAATTTTTCTATATAATCAATTTTCCGTTAGTTTTGCGCCTATTACCAATTTTTTTCATGTTTCTAAAGTTAACCTTTTTTAAAGATGACATAGGACCGTATACTCTATTAGGTAGAGTTTTCTACAATATTTCAATTTTTTTTTTTTTGCATCTGTTATGTTTAGGTTAGGTTTTTCTATTGCCTATGTGGTGACGTCGCGTGGACGCTAGGGCTACCAATTCCGAGCTCGACGTCACCGTCTTTTCTTCTCGTTGGACTAAAGTACAATAAATACATGATGGTAGTTTATATGTAATAAATACATGTATACCAACGAAAACAAAAGTAGTGATATTGTAACTATCGACTAAAAACTATATACATAAAAATACCTTTCATGTGTAAAAATGAAAAATGGCATGTCACCAAGTAACGCAAGTTTATAAGATAGCCTATACCCACATATTACACTACCAAATACTAAAATTTGAAAAAATTTAACTGGGAGTACAATTTATTATTCACTCCACTTAGACTCCATTCCAAAAATTATTTAACATCTTGTAATAGACTCCATTCCAAAAATTGTTTAACATATTGCAATAAATTTATTTAACATCTTGTAATAAACTGATTGAGATCATGACAGTTTACTCGAACGATTCGCCTATTTAAAATAGGAATACTTTTATTAAAAACTAATAATTATTATAACTGTTTCTAGATTTGGCTCTTGGGATTGTAACTGTTTCTAGATTTTATAACTTAAGTTACAGGGCTCTTCGGCTCCTCTTCGCGAAATACAAGCGGGCACACTACAGACATGTTGACGGCAGAGGCATTGATTTATGGACAACGACCAACAGGACAGGCCAATCACTATACTCCCACCAGGCCCAGCGCCCATACCGTTCCTTTAATTTATAAAATTTTATCTAAAAATTTAAATTGACCAGTTTGCTTTCCATCTTCCTATGGGTTCCAGCACTAATTATTGATCCCTTAATATATAATAATTAAATAAATAAACACATGACAAATTTTATACAGATATGCCGCAAGAGGATTGGTTTGGACAGATATTCTATCTTGAACACTGCATGTGACTGATATGTCCAGAAGAAGAACATTGTTATGGAAATCACATGGCTCTCATTCGATAATAAATGAATTACCACCAAAGGGACAATTGATAAGCAATAGTAGTGCTTCTCGCTTTCATTAATGGAAATATACTCTCTAATATATGCCCTCTGATCAAAAAGGTATTATTACTGGCTATATTTATACTATGAATGCAATTTTAGTAATGTTGATGGTCGAAGATCGTTCATTTTTACTGATCACCGAATGAACATTTGAACTCCTATAAGAATGCAATGAAAGTTCATCCCTAAAACGGAAATCTTTACATATACCGTCCAGAATAGATATAGAAATATAGCTTGATGGAGTATATCTGTTATATACAGCATAAGAAAATCTAGCTACTTTATATCCTTGTTTACAAAAAATAGATTCCAGATGTTCAAACAAACATCTGACCGAGAAATTCTGATTTGGAATATAAAAGGAGGTCTGCTTTAAGAGCATCGCACGTCTGAGAGAAGCTTATAACGACGACGCAATCCAACTTTGGTTTTGTTTCTCTCAACAGAAGTAGAAGAAGTAGTAGCTAAATTTCTGCAGCTTTCGGTAGACAACTTGCAGTCTTTTGGGAAACTTGACGGCTGGCTCTGCTTGCTCTCCCCTAATTTGACGCGAGGTTTAAGGCTACCCGGCCTGGCATTACCCATTCTGGGTTTCTCAACAGTTAGGGATGCAGACGTGGACGCAATTTCATTGAAGGCAGATACCTTCTTGGCCTTCCGAATTGCCATCTCCTGCAATTCAATTCTCCTTTTGTGGCTTTGAAGTTTTTCTTTTGCTTGGAAATGTAGGCACCAGTCACATACATTTACGCCGTTTAGTTCCAAATGATTGGAATACAGCTTGCTGCAATATCTGCAAGATTGGGTCCATAACATACGCATCAGAGCTTTAAAAACTGATTTTGTGCCAAAAAAGACCGAACATTAGAGGGAAAGATAAGACTCACATGTGTTGAAATCGATGGTGGCATCTGAGGCATCTGAACAAGCGTTCCTGAAATCCAAGGTCACCACACATGCAGCATTCTCTAATTTCTTTGTGTTTGCTGGTGTTTTGGCTGGAGTGACATTTGATTTCAGTTCGTTCGTGATCCATAGCGGAGGGCCAGCGATTGTTTTACGTGGATGAATTCTTGCCCTATTTAGTACCATATCCTAATTTCATATTGTGTGAACATAATCTGTCCGCGTGTTGAATTCCAAAGCAGAGTTGGAAAATGATTGAAAGGCACATGAACGAGTCGTAGAAAGGACGCAAGATTCGAAAAAAAGGTGATTAGGGCGTCGGTGGATCATTCTTTCCCCACGCTGTCAAAGTTCAAAGTTGAGAGGGGGTATATATATGTAGATTCCCTGCGACGTGTATATTTGCAGGAGCAAAATGCTGTCTTGTTACGTACGTGTCGAGAGCGACAGACACATCATCGGTTTGGGAAATGAGAAATGGTCACAAAAGGCCCCTTCTTGTTGGTCCTGAAGGCCATGTGGAACTGCTCTGATTTAACCTCAAAGCCATGTGGAACTGCTCAGATTTAACCTCAAGATTCGCAGAGGCGTACATGCAATAGACGCCAAGTTTGCCAACACAGGATATCCTGTCAAGGGTGCCTGCGACCGTTGATAAAACGGCAGCCGTCTTTTTGCCATATTTACAATTTTTATTAGGCCCGACCTGATGTGCGATTCGAAGTTGACTCTTAGGTTAGCTAAGTATTTCATTGGTTGAATTTTTTGTTTTGTTTACACCTAATTGATTGAGTATTTTTGTTTGAAGATTCAGAGAAATAAGTACAGTAGTCATTTTTATATCTAAGTTTAAATAAAAATTTAAATTAAAAATGAAAGAGAAAGATAGGAAAAGATATAACAAAATAAAGAGCAGAAGTTAATGAAAGAAAACAAAATAGAATTAATAATAGAATAAGAATAGGGAATAGTCTTAATATAGAAAATAAGAGAGAATAAAGGGAAGGAAGAAAAATGAAAAGTGACAAAACAAAAGTAACTATAAGAAATTAATAAAAGCAAAAACAAAGATATAAATAATAAAATATTAAGTAAAAATAAAATTAAAATAAAATAAATTGTAGAATAAAAAAAAAAATAGAGTAATGGTAAAATAAAGGAAAAGTAAAAATGATAAAAGACAAAAATTAGAAGAAGGGAATAATAAAATAAATAATAAAGAGAAAATAAGATAATAAATAAAATAAAATGAAATGAAATAAACTAAAATAAACAACAAAAATATTAAAAAGAAAAACAAATGAGAGAGAGGAAGGGAAGAAACGAGAGGAAAGAAAAAAATATTGAATTGTGAAATTAAAGGGATCCATCTAGTCCTAACCTCATTAGCACCATTTTTGTTTAGATTGTTAGGATGTTTGATGATCTTCAATGATTCTCTAATTTTTTGTTTGAAATAATGATCTTCTTTAGCGATGATGTTAGAATCTTCAAGGCATACGTGGTGCTTAGTTTTGGATGAATGCTCAAAAAGAGTTGAGGAGAAAATTCTTTCATTCTTAAAGTCAACACCATATTATTTGAATCTAATCTTAAATGATCGATCAATTTCCCCGGTCTAGCACCTTCCACAAGAACAATTCATCTTGTGGACTCCCTTGAATTGAAGTTAATCAACTTTATCTTTAACTGATCTCATTTTGTGTCTTATGGTTTCAAGGGAATTAAATGATGTTGTAATACAATATTCTTGAGGACCTTGGCAATCTTATCAGTGATACCACGAATGTAGGGGAGGAATTCTTTCCCATTGGGGGGCGGGGGGAGGGGGGGGGGGGCAGGAGGGGAATCTAGAGAAGGAGGCCCTTTTTCGTTCTTGCAGATGTGGTTGTGGATGTAACCAATATCAAGAAAAACCTTAGTGAGGTGGTTGATCTCTTGTTGGAGATGCTCCTTGTCACATAATCTTGAGGCTCTAGTGATTAGAATGTTGAATATAGCCAACTTCTAAGCAGGATGATGATGAGAATCAACATGGGGATAGATATTCATGCAGATATTCTTTCTGTTTACTTAAATGTCCAATGCTACCATCCTTTATTTTAGAGATAAGAACACCCAAAAATGGGATGTTATTATTATACCTTCTAATTCCATGATAAATTTAGTGTCCTTAGAGATTCCAATAAGATCTTCCAAAAACTTGTTAATTTCCAAATCCCCATGAGGCCACTTTACATTGGTGTCATCGACAAATCTCTTCCATCTTTTTGGTTTTAAGGGGAAATATTTGATAGCTTTCTTTTCAAACATTTCCATATAAAGATTGGAAACAATGGGGGACAAGGGAGAGCCCGTCGCAAGTCGAGTGGTTTTCTCAAAGAATTCACCATGGAAACTGAAGAAGGTTGATTTAAGGAAGATCTGAGTGAGTTTGGAAGTAAGGAGTGTCATTAACATTTTTTATAGCCTCAATAGCATTATTAAGAGGAATTTTAGTGAATATGTAGATAACATCGAAGCTTACTGATAAGTCACTGGGTTCTCATTTATCACCTTTAATCAAATCTTTGAGTATTTATTTATTTCTTCCATTATAACGTTTATATGCATTTTAATTTTGGAATAGGATTTCAAATTTTCAATTTAATTATCAATAATTGTTAAATTCATGATCTAAATTTAACTTTAAATTCAATAAAATATTTTAGAATATTCTTAATAATATATATACATTAGAGGTTAAGATTCATCTCCGAAGTGCCTATATTTTTTTACTCTTTTAAATGACACAACCATTGAATAGTTGTAAATGAAAATACATATTAAATCACCAAAAATTAAAAAATCATAATTTTTTTTTAAATAATAATAATTATTAATAATGATGAAAAAATAACTTAAAAGTTAAATATATATACATTTTAAAAAAATATGGAGATTCTTAATATGTAAATAGGTTTTGTTACAATACCATGGACCAATACCATGACTTATCAATACTACATGTCCAAAAAACTCATAATTCACTTCATAACTCTTGTACATATAACATTTTTTTAATTAATGAATTGAGTTAAAAAGGAAAATAAATGCATAACTACTCCATAAATAAATCTTAGCATGTATGGAGCTTAAATCCCTACCATCTACCTAAAAATGATTGATAATCAAATTAAAACTGTAGAAGCCATATTTCAAAAATATGCATGCTTATAGACGTAACTAATTTAATTAATTAACAAAATTTACATATGAACAAGTGTCATACTAAATGAGTTACGGTAGTATCATATGAACAAGTGTTATATTTTTTCGAGCATGCCTTATTAACAAGTCATGGTATTGAGCCATGATAAATGGTGGTAAATCTATATAGTTAGGAACCTTATTCCATTTTTTCTAGATGTATATATGTTTAACTTATATATTAATTCTTTAAAAACAATATTAATAATAATAATTTAATTAATTAATTATATATATATTTATTGACCATTTACTATTTTCAAAATCTACATGTAATTAATGAAAACTAGTTTTGATTAGTATATAACATTCTTAATATATATAATTGATACGATTATATTTAGGACAAACATGCCTATTTCAAAATAAGTCTTTCACAATTTTAATCCGATTATTACTAATTATTAAGTGGATTTTAGACATTTAACCTTCATGATGGAATATGCATAATAGTATTTAGACATAAGGGTTAACATTTATCTCCAAATTTTTTATGTTATTTAATTAATTTCTCTGAAATTGTTTAATTAAAAAATGTGATATCAACATAAAATCCCAGGGCATTGTAAGAAGAGTTACTTAAAATAAAAATTTTGATGCTAAAATAAGCTGAAACTCCATGATTAAGAAAATATATATATATATATATATATATATATATATATATATATATATATATATATATATATATATATATATATATATATATATAATTAACTCTTACATTAATTTTTTTTATACTAATTAATAATAACAATTTAAAATAAATTATAATTTAGTTAATTTTTATGATTTTTTTTTTTTTTTAAATTTTGGAAATGTGAGAGATATAATGAATTAAATGGATTAACTATTTTGATGCTTATCATGGACTTAATTTATATAGAGTAAGATACTATATAATACTCTTAATATAAGGATCTTAATATATATATATATATATATATATATATATATATATATATATATATATATATATATATATATATATATATATAATTGGTATACTATATTAATAATATACCTATGAGCATACTCTATTTTAAAGTGAGAGATAAATATCAATGAGTCTATTCCACATTGATTACATAAGTGCCTTTATTTTTGATATGGGGATTATAGAATTTTAATTTAATTATCCAAAATTATTATTTGGATGATATGTATTTAATTTTTGATAGAATATTCTATATTATATTTTGTTGTATATACAAATTAAAGGTTGAAATTTCTCTCCAAAATAGTTATGTTCTTCTTCTCCCTTTTAATTAAATATATTAGTTAAAAAATGTTATATGAAGGGAGTGATGGTTTTTTTTGGACATGTGGTATTGAAAAACCTTGGAATTGTAACAAAACATTTTTAATTTATATGGTAAAGTGGGTAAAGTTCCATGATTAAGAATCTTGTTCCATGTCTTTTTTTTTAATGTATATATATTTAACTTGAGTATTAATTTTTTTATAATAATGATAATAATTTAAAATAAAATTATAGTTTAGTTAGTTTTTATAATTTTAACAACATGATATTTACGTAATAAAGCATTTATCTTTGAGAAAAACTCCCACAATTTTTACTTTCCACTCTTTTGCACCATATGATCCATTGTTAAAGAATTAAGAATTCTTCCCACCTTACATCTTACGGTTTTAATGTCAACCAAATCAGTTCAACCCATGAACATCTCTCCATGACGATTTCAGCAAAGAAAGAAAATGAAAACACAAATATGTTATTATAAGGAGAATAAAAACACAAATATGTTATTATAAACACACATTAGTGGTGAACCAAGGAGAATGATAAATTTTACAATGAAGTTCTTAGAGAGAGCAAGATATAGTTATTTTCCAGGACTCAATTTTTATTTAGAAATACGTACAAATATTCTAAGATTCCGGCTGGCACAGTGTAGTATATATATAACATTCTGTTATAGGTATTGAGATGCTTTTCTATAATGCAACGAATGATGGTTATTGCATTATAATATATATAACATTCTGTTCTCGGTATTGAGATGCTTTTCTATAATGCAACATAGGGCGTTAGTGGTTCCTACGAATGATGTGATTATGATGAATTTTATATGTGGTTCATTAATGTTAGTCCATTTTTCACACATCTGCATTCGTTCTTGTTCTTTTGTGAAAAGTTCAAAGGATCCTGCTTGCTTTAAGTTAGGAGAGCAATGAATAATTGCAAATTTTTTCCAGTTATATGATTCCAGAATTTCGTTGTTCTAATCAATATCATATGGTTTCTTCTTCTAAAGTAGCCTAGGTTCAAATTATTCGTTTTATGGCCCAAATTACTATGGAGCTGCAGGATTTCGAGTTTCAGAGTTTTAAACTACTAAACGATCACAGAATTTTAGGGGAGTTTTAAAATTTTTTCAATATTGATATATTTGTGATTTGAATTGAGTTATATCTGTGATTTGAATTGTGTTGTGTTTTTTTCAGAATGTATGACATTAAAAAATGAAATAATTAAAATGGTTACTAATGACAAGTTGCTTAATGATTTAGGGATTAAGTTTTAAAGTTTTTCAAAATTAAATTTTTATAATTTAAATTGAGTTGATATTTTTGTTTTGGATTCATATCATTTATATAAAAATAAATAAAAATAAAATTAACATTAATAAAATATTATATTTAATAAAATTTCAATTTTAAACCTCCTCTTCATTAAAAACATTACTTCTTACTTTAAATTTTTTAATTAAAATTATAATTTAAATTAACTAAATAAAATTCTCAAGCTTATTTTATAATACTATATTAATAATTTATTATGCTTCTTGGCAACCACATTAATCAAAAGTTTGATATCATGTTAATATTTCCATGTGCACCCAACAAGCCAGGCTAACACTGTTAAATTTGGTGATCAACAAACATTCCTCTAAGGGACATTGTGTTAATGTTGGCCCGTTAACTATAGAAAGGAAGGAACTCTTCATGAGCTTAATAAAATGAAAATATATTAACTTTTATTGTAATTCGAATTATTAATTTTTATTATAATTTGAATTTTCATCTATATTTATTTATTTTCTCATCAAAGTTCATATTCAAGTAAAATTAAATAATTATTTAAAAAAAAAAATTAATAATTAAAAATATTTTAAGCTTTTACTCAAACCATTTTGATACAAATACAGTTAAAGTCAATACACAAGGTTTAGACGAACATTTTTCCCGAGACTGCCTTTCTAGACTTATTTTCTAAAGAGGATTTAAAAAAGACTTACATCCTACACTCAGTAATATGATATAGTGAGTAACTTATACATGCAATACAAAAATAAGAAACTTGAAAAAATATAAGAAATAAGGAAATTAATAAATAAAAGGTTTTATTTTTAATTTTAAAATGCGTAACTAAATATGTACATGTGAATGAGACATGGGTGAGGGTGAGGGTGTGAGATTAAAAGAAATAATTTTTTTTATACATCTTAATGCAATATATGAAAATGACAATTGAATTTTGATTAATATTTTTAGTAGTTTAGTTGATTGAGAATTATAAAGAAATGGGATATTATTAAGTTTAATATCTATGAGAAAAATTAAAAATGTGAATTTTAACTTAATTTCAATTGTGAAATAAAAAATAGGTGGTGTGAAATAGAAATTATAATATATACCAAATGATATATAGTAATTAACTTATATATGTAATAAAAAAATAAGAAACTTTAAAAAAATCTAAGAAATACTTAAAAGTAAAAATAGGAGTTAAGGAAGCACATAAATAAAATGTTTTATTGAGCTAGGGATTATTTTACAACCCATTGTGAAGGTGATGTGTAAGTGTCTGTCTTCAACTTGGAGTTGACAAGTTTCCTTCTTAAAATAAAAATAAAATATTTGCTAAATAAAAAATCAATGTGAGTTATAATAGAAAAGAAAAAATAATATGCTATGCATATTTAATTAGTTTTCCATATAACTTAATATAATTCCATGTAAGGTAATTATAAGTAAAAAATATGTGAACAATATGTTTAAGCTTTATATTTTCAAAAATATTTTAACACATTTAAATAAATTATTTGAAGATTCAACTTAACTAACTTATATGAATATGAGCTTCATATATAACTATATATAGAAAAAAATGTTAAAATAAAATATTAAAATGTTGTATATAATAAAACATTTGTAGGTTATGAATAAAATATTTTAATATGAATCAATATTGAATTCTACTTAAAAATATATAATATTAAATAATACAATTTAAACAATGAAAAATTACACATTGTTTTTCTACACTCTAAAAATAATTTTGCCCCAAAAACTTTGATCCCTCTTGGCTCATATTAGATCTATACTTAAGATGGATCTATGTTGGAATTTAAATTTAAATTGGGCTATTATTCTTCATACAATTCTAGTTCAAGTGGAACTTAGGATTCTTAAAAAGAAGAATATTGATACATTTAGTAGGAAGGTAAATTTCTTAAAAAGAAGAATATCCATAAATTTAATAGGAAAGTCAATTGATAGATTTTCAATGAGAGAACACAAAGAATCCGAAAATTAAACAAAAAATTTGGAAATAGAGACAACATTTGACATAACTTCAAATTTAATAATAACTTTTATAATTAACAATAATATTTAAATTATTTAGTTAAATGTACTTAAATTTTGTTCTAAATTTATATCTCAATAATAATAATCATAATAATAATAAATAAAAATTTTCAATAAAAAAAAGAAATGAAAAATGTTTTTTCATAAATCAACAATATTGGTAAAAATCCAGTCTCAAACATCTTTGAAAAATAAGTGTCCATGACAAAATGCCTTACTGTAATAAAATAATTTGATATTATGGTTATCAATGTCCATATCTATTTTAAATCTTCGTTTAACGAGTCTCATTATGCCATAAGGCTTTCCCCTTAGAGAATAACTCCCCCAGTTGCCACTTTGCACTCTAGATCTATTATTAGAAAATTGAGAGTTCTTCTATTGTTATATCCCATTGTTTTCACTATCAACCAAATCTTGATTTGTGTAACTCTTCAATTGTTGATATTTAAAACAATTATAACCCACCAAGGATTTTTTTTGGAAGATGTAAATGATAATGGCACGATGCCTTCTCAACATCAAGAAAATAAATGGTTGTTTCCTGCTTCTAAAGTCCCTACAAATGGTCTATCTAGTGGCGCATGGAAGCAATTACAACATCATCGAGAATGTACCAACCAGATCTTTAATGCAACGATGGAAATCAAAAACCAAATCTTGTCAGAGATGGCGATTCCTAGCATTCATTTAGAATCTCTTCGAAAGGTATACTAATTTTAAAGCTAATCAAGTATGGAATTTCTCTTATAGATGCTTCGACATCCACTGTTCAATTAATTTTCCTTGTAATCTTGTGGAATAGAAAAGACAACCTTGGCGATATCATTTATGTTGAAATAATTGTGATTTATATAACTAGACTGTTTATATTCTCCTCACATTTTGGTGTACTTCCCCAAAATTACAATTTTATGTGATCCAAAGCAAACATACATACACCAAATCACACATGGATGTTTAAATTTGGAATATATGGTGAAATTTAATGATAGGGTGTTATATAATCAAAATTTGATACTGATTGCAAAAAAATATATCTAGGAGAAGACTATGGAGGGGACGACCAATGTTTATCGAGAACAAATTACTTTTTGATGCATTGTTTTCACTCAAATTTAGTGGCCAATCAGTGCTCTACTTTGTGATATGATTAACTCACAATTCACAACTATTTTATGTCATCAAGAATTGAAATTTGTGTGCTTTTCCAAATTCTTGCTGAATTTTGGTGTCCTTCGGAGAAATTAAGTTTTTTGGAGCTAACCTTTGACCTTTGGACTTTGGGGTGAACATTAACTGCAAAATTTTTATGGTTTGGGATGATTTGAATATGGAAAAACTAGTTTTCTTGTGCTAGCTTCCTCATTAGTATAAATTAAAAGTGTGCTGAAGGACTGTGTGCATAGATTTGAGCTTAACAGAAGGTAACTTCAATGCTTTCCTTTAAGTTTTCTTCAACCAATATAATTCCATGGAAAAATTATAAAGCATGAAATCATCAAACACTTGAAAATAAATGTGCATCAAAACAACAAGAAAAAAACCATTGATGAAGGAGTTCACCCCTCTCGGGCTACATCTCCTTTGCCTGTCAACATGACTAGAACACTTTTGTATTTGGTGTCAAAAGTACGTATTATTTTTCTACCAAACACACGTGGTTATTACCGCTTCAAGGTAACGTTCTCCTTTCAAATAACTCTCACAATATAAACAAAATAACGTGTCTCCTACAGAGAGATGGCATTGTTTCACTGGTGAGAGATAGAAGCCCCACACATACGCTCTTCAATTCCACACTGAATAATACAATAAAAAACTTCATGAATAAAGAAGGAAAACCAGAACTGAACCATGATGGTCACAACTACTGCAAAAAGTGTTCTGGAATTGAGAAAGCCCTTACAAGGTCTCCTCCTTGCTCAAAAACTTCCAAAAATGCTTTAAACATCTGATTGATCCATACACCTTACTAAAACAACCTACAATATGACCTTGAATTTATGCTCAAATCAATAAAAATTGGTTACCAATGGATTCAGAGCATCCAAAAACCCCTAAGTAGCCTCTTTTGGCTCTTCATTTGGTCTTCAGGTGAAGGAGACATGGCCTCCTCTCCTGGTGGCCCTGGCCATATTTAATATTCAAACTAGAAAACTCACTTCCAGAAGTGCTCCTCTGCCTCTCAAACCTGCACCAAACTACTCAGAATATCTAAAAATTCTAGGATAGACTCTTCCTGAGCCCAATTTGGTCGAAATTTTCTCAATTTATGGCTTCTTCAATTTTGCCTAGGAAAACTCCTCTAAAACTGGAGCAACTCTAGTTAACTCTGCCAGAATTGGAGTTCCTGCCGAAATTGGCGATCACCTCCATCTTCACCTCCATGTTAAACTCATTTTAATTATCGGATAAGCGTAGTTAACTGTGGATAAGTGGTAGTTTAGTGATAATGGTGTGTTTAATACAAATCCGCATTAAAGTGTGGATTAGGGCTAATACAAGTGTTAGTAATTCATTAAGCACGTTTTAAAGATTTAAATCTGCACTTAGTTGGAGCTCTGCCGAGGTCATAAGCCAAGATCACATGGGCCGGGGGCTGGCCCTTTAGGGTTGGCCCCCGCCCCACCCTTGCCGTCGCACATTGGTTAAAAAAAATATAAACCAATGCCATAGTATGGTAAGAATTGATCGATAGCGGACTTGGTATGGCATGTTGTTTGTCTGGGGGAGGTTGTGGGGTCGACCCTGACCTCTGCCCATCCTCGGAATAAAACTTTTCCACACATAAAATGGAATTCTACCTTTAAAACGTAGTTTAAATCAACCTTTGGGAGGGGGTACGTGGTGGCCTCCATGCTTGCCACATGTCGTGACCACATTGGTCCGACCCAAACCAATCAAATTGCGTCAATGAACCAACATTTCAACCAACCACCAGCTGACACTTGTCAGCACCCAATTCGACCAATTGGAGGAATATTCCTATAGTATTCCTTGGAATATTATTTTCTCTGACCAGGCTTCCTAGTCATCATTCTGTTAGTTCTGCACAAATTTTAGTTATCTGTGAAAATGAACAACATGCTCTAACTTTCACATATGGAGATAGTTTTTGATGAAACAAAATGCGCCAGAATCAGGGTGACGAGACCTATCTGGTTGTTCAAGTTCCACTACATTCTGAGAACTTGGATTTTTTAGCAAATTTATACCCCCAATTCAGTTTCTAATCATGGGATATTAAAGCCATTAAAGTATAATAAAAAAAATGTTGATGGTTGATCCAACTATTTAACCTTTAGCATTGTGCCTAGAGAATCAATGCCTTCACAATTCTACAAATATTCTTTACTCATTCGTATTGCTTTGAGCGTTGTGTTCCCAATATTCAACTTTTATTGATGTGTTATTTGTTCGTTTATTCTAATTTTTTCTTATAGTTATATGAAGATAGGATAAGGATAAATCATTAAACTTTTTAATTAGTTTATATTTTTGACTTTCAAGGTTTTTTTGGTTTGATAGTTAATTCACATATAAACAATGTGCAAATTTACCTTTCTAGCTTACCTAAATAACACATATTTATAGAGTAAAACTCGTCGATGGTTTTGTTAAGCTTTATTTCACCCCAGGAAGAGAACATATGGATAACTTGGTTATAGAATTTTTTTAGCACCAAAAATAAAGATACTTAAATCCTCAATGAAATTTGTCCAATAAAAAGTTTAAAGGGACTTTTCATGAAAATAAATGGGAAAGGGAACCACTTTTTTGGGAAAAATATATCCCTCTCCTACTGCCAATGATGTTGAAAGCTAATGGAAAGGAGCTACAAATCAAGTAACATAACCCAAGGCAAGACATACGAGAGCAAACCCTTTTATGGGCATCATCATATAAACATTAGGATTAACGACTAATCGAGGTAGACAACTCAAAAGGAATTGGGATTGCGAATGGGAGTACATCACATAAGAATTTTAAAAAATCAATAAATTGTATATACGAATGTATTTACTCCCTTACCAAACTATGTATGACTCCCTATGTAGTATCTACTTTGTATCTTAGTCCACATCCTACATTAGATCATGCTATTAATAAACTATATAGTATAAACTCTTACTTGAAATTATGATGAGTATCAAATTTGGATTTACATTAATTATTATCAATTAAATATTTACATTTAGATCATTTAGATTGAAATATTAATAGTTAGTTTTACTACTATGAGAATCTATATTGTATTTTGTATGTGTATACAATTTTTAATATTAATTTTATGTTTTAATGTTATTATATATTTTTTATCAAATATATTGCATGCATTTAGAACATACTAATGCTTAATGTATTACGAAGACATTTTCTCAAATTTATAGTTTTATATGTATTTATAATTTTTCCATAAAATTAATAATGTCAAAACATTTAATTAATCTAGTTTGGAGACTATGTCAATGAAACTATAGGAAAACAAAGTTCTATAAAATATAGGACAAAAACTCAACACAAAAGACCAACGCAACACAACTAGACATCACTTACATACCTTCTATATTTTGATTTTTAAAATTGTTACAACATAAGTTTCACAACCATAATAAGGTACAACTTTATATTATTCCATTATAAAATTCAATTTTGCATTTATACCTTAGTTTAATTAAGCTTTAATGACTTTCACTTTTGAATTTCAATAACTTCAAACATTATCATGCACATTGATAGTATTATTAATTCATTTATAAAGCATTCTCATTGTAACCATTTACATTTTTAAAGCAATTAGGTTTCAATGTCAACATTTACATTGAAAAAAAAATCATTTAGATTTACATTGGGTTTATCCTACTTATTTTTTCCAATGAAATTTATAACAATGTTATAATAAAACATTTACATTTACATTTCAATTCACATAGATGGTTTACATAGTTTATATTGAAAAAATATAATGAAACATTTACATTTAAATTTCAGTTCACGTAGATAGTTTACGTAGTTTATATTGAAAAAAAATAATTACATGGTTTACATTGAATGTTCAAATTTTAAGTTTACATAGTTTATATTGAAATATTTACATTTAAGTTTATTATTTACATTGAAATATTTATATATAAGCCACACATTTAAACATGTTTATACAAATTAATGTCAATGATAAATTACAATGAAATATTTGCATTTAAATGTTCACATTAAGTTTCACATTTCTTTGATTGATTTTCATAAATTCTTTATAAAATTTCCTTCATATTACATTTATATTGTATATCAATTCTGTTCCATTTTGTTCAATTTATGCATTCGTGTTTTCAATTAAAACATTTACATTATTTAAGTTGGAGCATTAACATGTTTAAATTTAGGTTTAAAATATTATATCAATCAATGAAAATTTACACCATGTTTCTTTACCCTTCACAAGCATGAGTGGATTGATTTTTGAATTTTCTTTACAAAAAGAGAAAGGAGTTTAATTCTTGTAACCAAAACATTTTAGAATTTTAATTAGAAAAAATTATTGTCTATCTCAACTTCAGTGAATAAGATTATATTTATTCATATTAAACTTAATTTCCTCACTTTAATTTATTTTATACACTTAATGTTGTTAATAACTTCATTTAACCCCTTGAAACTTTAAGACATAATTGCAATTATATTATTTGAAGCGTTAAAAAAATTAAATATAGCTACATATATTATATATATACATAAAAAATGGTGTATCCAGTGTAGTACCTACGAATATTTTGAATATAAAAATGTTTAAATGCATATTCATAATTTTAGGATATTTATGAATTTATTGTAAAATACAATTGTTAAAAAAAAAATCATATTAAAAATATGTGTGTCTTTATCTTCAAAATTAAATTATTATGATGTTTATAGTATTTTTTTGCATTTTTTATGAAAGGAGATCATATATTTTCTCTTTAGTATGTGTTAGGTTGGATTTGTTAACTTATGATATGAAAGTGATACCTCAATTTTGTTGGTAAAATTCAAATACAATCTTGATTCCTCTCAAATTTTAATGCCAAAAAACTATGGTCTAGAAACTCCTTTAATAACGATTTTTTAGAAATGAGCAATTAATGTGCATGTAATGAAAAATAGGGTGCCATGTAATATCTTGTTTTCTCTTAGTAGATTTAATTTATAAGCGTGCATTAATTGACTCACCATCCTTAGACCATTCAGTAATGTGTTTTCATTTTACATTAACAACTTTACAAAATTCAACTTAAAGCATCTCAACATTCAAAAAGAAAAATTGAGTTATAAAATTGCACGTTTGCATATTTAAAATTATATAATAACTAAAATAAGAATAGTATTATCATATATGATATCATCATATGAGAAATTGTCGTAGAATGAATTGAAACTCTGAAAACTCTATTACTTATAAGCTTTTATTCATGTACTATGCATGTATTACCAGAAGACGAAGACATTGAAACACAAACAACTGAATATAAATCATCATTGCCATAGGATGAAGATAATGGAACACAACAGATAACTAAATAAACAACTAAAGCTCAATTATCGTTAATGTTTTTCCTCCATGTTGGAAATCACTTGGAAGCTTACCTGAACTGGTATGTGTGAAGAACTTTGCATTGAGATATCAATATTCGTTAACTAGTCATTTGCATCAAATGGTTCTATATACAAAGAGTCACAGATGACAGATTGGACCCATGGTTTTTTAACCAAATTATTTCATTGAGAACTTATTCTCCCTTATCGTTTATATACCAAAGGAAATTAGAGGGCATCAATTTTTTTATCATAGTGATATTTTCATTGGAATTATTTTATTTTCAATATTTGTGCTTTAATGTGTTTCTTGGGATCTCAATGTATAATCTAATTAATTGTCTCAATTAATTAATTTATCTCATGTCTGGAATCCTCTTCAGTTTTCTGAAAGTCGACATATCCCCCCTTTAGATAGTTTAATGGAATATCGAGACTATACATTCCAACTATGGAATCTGGATATGTAGAGCATCACATGAGTATCTAGAATATTGAACAAATCAGTAACATGATAAATATATGGAAAATTGAAATTGAAATAATCAACATATAGGATTTGAGGTATTTGAAAGGAAATTATTGTAAACTGGATTTGGCATAGTCTCTCATTATATTTATTTGACGAGAAGAGGAGTCAATATAGATTATAACACTTTAACATAACACATTTTCAAAGAAATTGTTGTAAGTGGATTTGGTAACAATCTGTCATTATATTTTATTTCACTAGCATAGGAGTCAATATAGACTATACCGCATTAACATAATGTGTTACCTCAATGGTTTTGAACTCAAGTGTATCACTTTTTATATAAGTTAAATATAAAATATAGGGACACTACCTAACATTAGAACATTTTCCCCTACATTGTCTTCTAGACTGCCTAGAATATTCATCAAAACATCACACCCTAGATATTGAAAATCACATTGAAACTATAATGCATGTTTGGAAGGAAAAACTTCGTTCAAAAAAACGAGGAAAATATAGAAAAACTAACTCCAAGTCTTCTTGGGGCAAGATGAAACATTTTGTAGGAGATGCAGAAAGGAGAGAACTTCTTGCTAATCGAACACAAATTCATCTACTAGCCTTGAAGCATAGGTTTCCTGGCTTGCCACATACCGCTTTGGATATCAACAATATCCAATAAAAAATCCTCATCAGTTTCCTCATTTCAAATGATTTTCTCAACCCTCATATTATCTCTAAACAGATTGTCTAATAATCTCTCCATTTTTCTTAGATCATCCATTGATTCAAATAACAATCACACTTACTTTGTTTCAACCACTCCTGGTTTTCTAAATAGGATGGTCGAGGACACATGGTAACACTCACATCCCTCATGCTTGAACTCCTATATGGCTCAATTTGTAAAAAACATTTCCAGACTAAAACAAGTCGTGAAAGGATGGTCTCAAGATCATAAAGAAAATTAATTAGCCTATTTAAATGAAGTGGATCATAACATAAAATGCATGTATCTTAATTACAATGGGTTCTTCTCGAAGGCTATACTAACCACTCTTAGAAAACTGGAAGAAGAGAGATATGATCTTCCTAACAAAGAAGATAATGAATGACACCTTAAAAGTAGATATGTGTGGATTAGTCAAGGTGACAAAAATAATAAGCTTTTATATTGCATAGAACGGGGTATTATTTATGAAAAAATATGACAAAAAGGTAGTTTAAAATTGAAGGTTTGTAAATGTTACACAAATTGAAATACTCCCCATTATCGTAAAATAATTTACAAAATTTTAAGAAAAGGGAGAACTATTTTTTAGAAAAAAACAAATTTGTCATAAATTCAAAACCAATGAGAGGTGATCATAAAATAAAATAAATAAAACTAACCTTATGTTAAATTAAAGAAATTATGTTTTTTTTATACATTTTTTTTAGTATTTAACGTAAATTTGAAATAAAAATAAAAATAAAAATAATCTTATGTTCAAACAAAAAAATTATTTTATTTATTTTTAATTAATTTTTTTTGGGTGTTTTTGAGTTGGTAAGTTATAGATGGTTGGTGGTTTATTGGATTTTGTGAATAATCAATATCTTCAACCATGTAGAGGGTTCTTCACCATGTAAACTATTGCAATGGTGTGTTGCAATCATCAATATAAATTGATGATTTATAAAAGAAGTTATAATACACATTAGAATTTTGGTGACGAGGAAATCTAAATTGTGTTCTATTGAGAGGGAAATTCAAAACACTAAAATTGTTTGTTGTTAGTGTCAGTGCGATTCAAAATGTTTCTTTACAATTTCATAGATGATGTTCTCAGAGGAAACATTGAAGATATTAAACAACATCAGTTGCATTGCACTAGAGTTTCCCATCAAAGTTGAATATATTACACCAAAAGTTATGAATAATTGGGACTTGATGACTCATTTTCATCTAATACATGGTAATGTCTTAAATTTGTGAGGTTTTTATGCAAATTTATATTTGGAAAGATATCCATCATATTGTTCATGAACTAATATTATTTTGTTTAGCTTATCGATGTCATCTACTGCCTATATTTTTTTAGAATATATCAAATATTTTCTATTGGAACTTGAAAGACATATTTGAAGAATAAGAGGCAATATGTGTTGGAAAGATTATATAATTTGTCAATTTCTAATAATGTAAGTGATTTCTCTTTATCTTCTAGCTTTGAATGGGATTTTGTTTAATAATTTGTATCTTTAATCATTTTTTATATGACATGATTATTTTGGAATGTATGCCTTAAGATGTTTCCTTTGCAACATCTACTGTAATTTCTAGTTATAATGTGTCATGAAATAAATGTTTTAGTACTTATTATAGATTTATTTTTATTGGCATAAATAAAAACCACTTAATTTATTTGGCTACACTATTTCTTAGATAAATAGTAACATGAGATATATATTGTATCATGAGTAAGTGTCTTGATGTTTATTATAGATTAATTTAGATTCGCATTTACCAACCAATTAAATTATTTGGTTGCACTAATTCTTAGATAAATTAAAAATTTGACTTTTAAAATTGGGACATACTATAGTCTAAAAAATCTTTAAGATAATAAATAGTTTAAACTCGAAAGTTTAATTTTTTTCATAAATAATAAAAATTTCTTTTAGAGAATTTTAATTTATCCATAAGTTATAGAGAAATAATATTTTTCCATAACTAATTATGCCTTTAAAGTTCATGGTGCATTCATGATCTCGAACATAGAAATTGGAAGATAAAACATAATACATAGGCTACACACAAAACAATTAGTGTACTACATATCTAAAAATAAAATACATCACACATATATAGTGCACATTATATCCAATAGATTCTAAGATAGGAGAATATTGTTGAGAAAATATCTTAACAGACTCCAACAACCAACAAAATAGATATGACCATATACAATTATAAGTGTGATTTTAAGTCTTTCCTTTAATTTTTACATTACAAGAATAAAAAATTACATTTAACATGTAAGTCAAATGTCTCTCATATGGTATTCGTTAGCACTTCTACCCACTCTGAAATTTCATGGACCACACTCTTTCTCCACCACAATCTTCGAGCTTCCTACTTGACTCATTTAAGAAACAACTACCTTCAACCATCATTGACAAGTTTTTAAGATCAATAATGGCACACTCGGCTTGTTGGGGTTTTTTCTATAAAAAATTTCAAGTAATAAACTAGTCTATCAACCTACCACCATTTGTCAAATATTTTTCTTTTGACTATCCATATGTTTCTAGGAAGACAAACTAGATACTGAATGTGTTCAGAAGTTGATCATAAAACTTTACATATCTAACACACAAGGATCTCATAGTAAACATGTAGTCATTGTTCAAGGGTTTTTAAGCTTCAAGAATACAAAATTGTAAAAATATGCAAACACAATCAAACTAGTGATGTGTTCAAGGGATTCCAAGCACTAAGAACCACTAATTTGAATTATGCAACATTGTTCAATAGTTGGTTTTTCATTTTTACAAACAAAAATTCTAAAAAATGAAAAAAAGAGGAAAATTTCATAACCACACAATGTTTTCCACCATCTATGTTGTTACCACAACCATTATCCTTTGTTGTTGCATCATTTCTTCTCATCTTGGTTCAATCTTCAAATTGGAAGTTCTTGTCTTCAAAAAGTTGTTGTTAGTGTGGTAAATTCTAATAAATTGATGCCCATATTATGCTAACCATAATTAATATGTCTATTACAAAAACTACAAATAAATTTAAATCATAATTCATTTCACATTGACTTCACATGGAATTTATCAAAATTCACACGTTTATGAGATCCACGTTTGCACAACATCATTATCATACCTCGGACCCACAAAGCATAGATCCATGTGGTCTCTAAACATTGTTACAGGATTGGTTTAATGTCGATGTTGGAGCTCAAAGACTTAGAGCAGGAATACCAGTGCATATTCATGCTAATGCATTAAAGTTAATTGTACTCGATACCATGTTATTTGTTTAGAGTAAACTAAATGCCTTATCATTTTCAAACACCACAATTATAGAATTTATATTCCACTTATGTATTGGATGAAATTTGTTTTAGTTGGATACCTCCCTCTCTACCAATTAGGATCAGGGACCAACTTCATCAACTAGTATCCCTGGGAACTACTTTCAGTAACACATGTCGAAAAATAGAGGCCAGGAGTCCATCCACAAAGGGAGATTAGGATACACTCTTTCCATAGAGTAAAAAATGTTGAAACTATGAAGAAAGTGTAGAAATTCATAGCAGTGGAAGCTTCATCTCTCCATTATGCTTGTCATGTGCTTGTGTCTTTACCTAAAACACATCTACTCTCATCACTGCGCATAAAGAAGAAGGACCAAAATTGGATACTTAGAGTTGAAATCATGGTCATGGGGTCCATGACAACAATAGGAGCATCAAGGAGCGGGTAAATCCACTCCTGGTCTGCTATACGTTGATTCTAGGTGAAAAATCAAGCTAGGAGGATCCACAAACAAAGGAGGGTGTGGTATAATTACGCCTATAAAGAAATCATAGGGGCTTTCAACATCTATCTATTTTCTCTTCGTTAATGTTGTTACCATCTCCACCAAAAGCAACACTGCATCACCAAACATGACAATGGAAGCTTTAGGCATGAAGATATATAATGGAATGATGTTGTTGTCCATAGCTATATAGTTCCTCCAATAAGAAAAAGGTCTAATGTGTAGTCTAATGACCAGTGACACGCAAATATCTTGTTGCTCATCACTACAACACTCTTGGAAACATAATAACAAAAATACATACACACAAAAATCTTACAAGCTCTATGCTAATCTACTTATTTTTAGAGGATAATTAACTATCATGGCTCTACATCTTCCAGGCCCTCCCTAGATGGAGTTAAACCACAGATAACTTTGATACCAACATAGAATTGAAAGAGTGGGATAATACACATGTTACACACGAAAAAATTCATATATTACATCTATGAACAAAAAATACATCACATATATATATATATATAATTCATATGAGATTCAATAAATTCTACAATAAGAGAATATTGTTCAGAAAATATCTTAATAGACTCTAGCAACCAACAAACGAAATATGCCAATATACTATAGTAAGAATTATTTCTAGGTTTTGAAACAATGCTACATTGGTTTGAAATTTTTCAAACTCAATATTCACGATGTGGTTCAACATACTCTCATTGATTTGTTACTCTAACCATTGTTTCAATGTTTTACTCTTTGAACTTATAATTCCACTTTGCAACCAAATCAAACTCTTCTTTCCAAATTCAAATGCACTCTACTTATACTCAAAATTCAAAATCCTGACTCCCACTATTGTTACATTTTTCTACACTTTGCAATGATAATTCCACATGTAGGCTTGTCACATTGTTGCACACTTTGCAATGATAATTGTACATTGTAGTCCAAAGTCTCGATACCAATCCCAATATCGCAAAGGTGGTCACATGGGGGCTTCACTCAATGAACCTCTAACATAGCACGTGCCATCGTGACATACTAAACAATACCATTAATTTGACTACATATTGGAAAATAAATCACATTATTTAACCCCCTACCAATGCAAACCCAATACACCTTCCCTATTTAAAAAACCCTTACTTTCACTAGATATTGTAATTATTCATTTTTTCATTAACATTTTTTATACCCCTTTATATTTTTTCATTAACATTGAGCTCCATTTTTTATACCTACAAATATAAAATCCCTTTATCCCTTTTTATATGCTCAATATATTATGTCATTTTTTCCTTAAATATATATCCCCCAATATGAACCCAATTGGTATGGTATTTCTCCTAGAGTGAAACCCCCATGGGTGGTCAGGACAAGGATTTTTAATGGAAAACAATTCTCACATTTACATTGTTCATCATCCCTCTTTCCCTTCCCCTATCGGTATTCATCCTAACGTTCATCTCTATTTTTTTTCAGCGCACGCTCTCCTCATCTCTATTTTTCTCATTCCACACTCTTTGCACTGGAGGTGTCACTCCCTACAACCTTTTCTGATATACTCATAGACTTGTGTATCTCTCTCACGGTGCCGCTCTAGGCCTATCACTATCAGCAAAAATAACAAATATTCCCACTTGCATGTTCTATTTCCTTTTATTTTTTCCTTGTGTCCACACACACACACATATATTCTATTTTCCCTAGGAATCTTCGTCCCCAAAAAGAAAGTAGGTTGGGTGGTTATGGTGACCTAGCCCCCTTGAGAAAATTTGCAAATTTAAATTATTATTTGGAGAAGAATGTCGAGCTCGGTCAAAATTTAATGCACTGACTCAATATTCTCCCTTGAAATACCACCATAAATTCAGTTTTTTTCCTTTTGTTTTTTACCGAAAAGGGGAAGATTTTGCAAACATATTTATTCATTTATTATTTTATTAACTAAAAGTGAAAATACTAAAATTAGTGGCAGATACAAAATGTGTAGTTTAAACATGCTACAAATTGTCTTGGAAATCAATAGAAATTTAGGTATAACTTTGAGAAAAATCGATGGAAATCTTAAAAAATATGGATTATAGCTGTCAAGATTCAGGATTTCAGGTGTCTCAGGGCTTTTTGTTGGTGTTCATTTCATATTCGTAAAAAAAAAAAAAGCACTACCACAATCATATTTCTTGAAGAATCTTTTGGAAAAAAATAGAAATTTAGGTATGATTTTGAGAAAAAGCGATGGAAATCTTAAAAAATATGGATTATAGTTGTCAAGATTAGGGATTTTGGGTGTCTGAGGCATTTTTTATGGTGTTGAATTCATTTTCATCAATAAAAAAATTTAAGCACTCCCACAATAAATTTTCTTGAAGAATATGGTGGAAAACAATAGAAATTTAGGTATGATTTTCAGAAAAATCGATGGAAATCTTTAAAAATATGGATTATAGTTGTCAAGATTAAGGAATTTGGGTGTTTGAGGGGGTTTTGTTGGTGTTAAGTTTGTTTTCATCAAAAAAATCAATTTAGGAACTCCCACAATGTTATAGCATCATTTATCACCTTTATATACTTGATGACTTATGTACTGGCCTTGAGTAGCCTTTTCCTTTCAGACTTGATCAACTTCTTAAAAAAAATTATTTTAAATTCCACACAGGACTCTGCCCAGACTTGCGAGCAGACACAGGTTCACTCATATTTGACTCGTGTATACAATTTAAAACATTAAAATGGTATAAAATCCCTATTAATTGGGTGGTGTTTACGGGTTTTACCTGAGAACTACCTACACCAGCCTGTGGCCAAACTATTTCCCAACAAAAAAAATGATTTGAGAAAGTATAAATACACCTCATTGTGAAGGCCTAAGGGAAGGGAGAGAATGATATTGATACTATAGCCTGTTATAGCCAAGATCAACTCTGATTATCCCTGTGCCTCCTACACTTCCCAGGTTCAGTAAACCCTTGTTTCCTTCGGATGATTGCCCCCTTTATTTGGCATCCTTTGTGCACCTCTTATGGAAGAAGATTTTTGAGGCTTGGTCTGGACGGATCCAGAGGACAGTTTTTCATGGAGACGTGGCTGATTTCAGGTGATATCTCCACTTTATTTTTACATACATCAATAAAAGAAGCTTTATCATGTTCCTAATTTCATGTTCTTATATGTTTCATATACATGTTAATGATATTGTAATCGTTAATTCATGATTATTTTATGAGTGTATATGATCTAACATGCTGACATTTAGGATATATATGTTGTACACATAGTCTCTATGCTTTGTCTTGAGTGAGTTGCAAGTTTTGAAGCACGAAGAGTTGCAGAGGGTTTGCACCCTGCGATATCGACCTCAAACATAGGACATACGGGTAAGGTCACCTATCGCTAGTTTTCTAGTTTAAGCATTAGGAATTGTAATTTGAATGCTTATTTTGATTACATGTCTTCTGCTCTGTTAGCTCCCTCAAACCAAACCTTAGGGTAAATTTTCCCACAACAGAATTGGCGACTCCACTCGAGATTACATCTGTGTAATTCCTAGTTCAGGTTATTTTCTCTGGATTTTTGGTTTCGTGACTCATCTGATCACTTTCCTAGTCTTGTTGGTTCATTTTCCATCCAGGAAGAAGCCCTGATTTTCTGGATCAGGCTTGTATTTTTTGTTTTTATTTACTATTATTTATATACGCTACTTTTTTTGTACACAATCGTGTCTACATTTATTTTTGTAAAAATGAACCTGTGTATATGCGAGTTGCTTCAGATAGATATGCGTATACACACATGTTGCACACTATGGATCCATGTATGGCTAATTAATTTTGAAAATTTCATTTTTGAGGTCTTATAATTCTTTTATACCTGATTTTGGTGACTCCTGTAGAAACTCTTGTATGTCTGGATAGTGTTTCTCCTTGCTGACTATTAATTTCTCTCTTTCTTTCTTGAAAACCTAGCTTACCTACAGTTTTTCCTTTCTAGTGAAGTTTCAGTTGTGGCTATTGCACCTAACCTTCTTTCTGAAGTTCTTGTTTTTTCAGAAATTTCAGAATAGTGAGCCTATATCAGTTTTCTCATGCTTGCCTTGTTCATTGCTTCACTTTTGGTTTTGTCTTTTTGGATTTCTTGGTTTTCTTGGTTCTTGAGATTAGCTTTTCTAGTGAATCTTGAAGTTGTCTTTCTTGATTTCTTGAAGTGTTTGTTTTATTAAAATTTTACGTTTATTTTTCAAGTATTTTTATTGAGTTAACTACTCCATTTTGCTTATTTAGTCCTGTCATGAAAGTGGCATAGTTGTCTTATGGAATTTAAAGTTACTTGCTGGCTCATTTTCTTGATTTGATGCCTCTGGTAGTTTTGTGCTTTTCTCAGAGTTTTTGTTTTATCCTTGAGAAGTTAAAGGCTCAAAAAAAATTTTTGTTTTCCGTTCCTTTTGCTTGTGGTTTTCATTTGGTGGTTTTCATCTCTTTTTGAGAAATTTTCTAGTTTCTCATTTTGGTCTGGTTGCTTGGTTTTGGGAGAAGATTTCTAGTGGACTTGTCTCTTTCGTATCAAGTTGTTTTGGCATTTTTTGTGAAAAGAAGTTCTTGTTTGCGATTTTCTTTGTTTTGTGCCAAAGTAATCAGATCGTCTTATTGAAAAACTCATTTTATTCCCTTTGTGAGTAATCTTGGAATTTTCATTTGCATTCGTAGTTTTTGAATTATCTGCATTGTTAAACATTGTAGTCATTTTGATAGATTTTGAGTGTGGGAGCGTGATATTGGAAAGTAAAGAAAAAATTATTTCTTTGTAGTTGTTTCATAGAACCCAAGTAGAAATCTCTTTCATCAAAGAAAGAGTTGCATATCATGTAGGAGGTTTATATTGATTTTTTTTGTGTCAAAACATCATAAGTTTCATTCTCCATCTACCCTTGACTTAAAAATAAAAACCATTAAAATCAAGCGCTTAATCTAAAAATGAACTAGAATTTTTCGAGTTGTCGTTAATATACACCAACTATTCTAGGTCATAGGGCCTTGGAATATGTGAGTGGAGAGTTGACTCTCCAAGGCAACTCAAAATTTCAAACATAGAAGTTGATTAATGAGTGAAATCCAGAATCATTAAGTGGACTGGGAAAGCTCTACCTCCAGAGAGTTAAGCGTGAGGGATAGTGAAGGAAAAGAAGAGAGATAACCCCCTCTCCAATTTGTTGGATGCTGACCTAAGACCGTTCTGCCTGACTACCAATATGAACTGGTGTCCATAGTTGCTATTCCTAGGTATCACATAGGTGACTGTGAGGGTGAGTATCCATGGTACCTGAGGCATACGTTGTGTCACTCTTGTTAGTACTTATGGAGGGTGCCATTGTGAAGCCTGTGCATTGGAAAAGGATTTTTTTAGGAGGTCAGTGTAACTGTTTCTGTTACCTTCGCTAGTAGGCTTGGGGCATAATTACCCCTAAATATTCTCAGAACATCCTCTCATTCACTTTCTTTTACTTTTGTGTCTGGTCCAAATAACCTGGAGTGGAAATACCTAAAGGCTGCTTGATTGTTGTATCCTAGGGACCTTTTTGTAGAAAGTTCTCTTTTCTCCTAGATTTCCATAGCTTCATAATTTTTTGAGTCTAGCTTAAAATATCATAATTATTAAAAGTGGCTGATTGATCGATTCGTTGATCGAGGAGGCTTTGTGGGCTTTCTCCTGCAAGTGATGAGCCTTCTTCAAGAAGGCATAGGAGCAATTCTACTGGTGATTTTCATCTAGTAGTTGCAAACGCATCAGAGAGTGATCCTCTGCTTGGGGCTATTGTTTCTATGGGTGGTCCTAGTACTAGTGGTGATATAGAGAGGAGTACTCCACTCATCTCTTAAGACTTTTTTCTGACAGAAGAATTTTAGGTTGAAGAGATTCGTTAACCTCCAGGTACTCCTTCCTCTCCTCTTCTTGCTAGTTTTTTGGACATTCTTTTGCACGTTGGGTCTCCGTCTCAAAGACTGGCTAGCCCCCATATCTCCTTTTCTTTCGATGGCTACATATAGGAACACAAGTTTTTTTATGAGTACTTCGAGTGTGCATACTCATTTTTTGGTTGAAGGGGTAGGTACCATTGCTATTTCTACTATCACTCCCAGTGCAAAAATTTCTAGCTATACCTCCATTCCGTCTACGAGTGGGGGAACCCAAGAATTTTCTTCCCATTCTGGTCCCTTATCTTTTGTAATGCCATCTAGTGAAATTCCTTTTGTTTCCTTCACTGCTGCTCCTGTTGTCTCCACACCCATGTCTTCTATGGCTAGTGGGTCGGCTTCTTTTCAGGGTTTCCCCTTCGGAAATGGTCATATGTCTCATTCGAATCCTACCTTAGGATATTTTCCTTTCTCCACTCAGGGTCATGGTTTCAATCCTTTTCTCGGAGGCCAAAGCTCTAATTATTTTCAAGGCTGGAACCCTACTTTTACAGGGTTGGGAACTAGGAATCATTTTTTCTATGGTCAGTAAGGGAATGTACCTTTCTCCTCTATAGGTGCTTCTCAAGGCTTATCTCCATTTTCCAATGCTTGGAACCCTTACCAAAGGGTTTCATCTTCGTTCAACACTGCTATTGGGGGAGATATCCTTGTTTATCATAATACTACGATGGGATGGGGTCCTACTCCAAATGCTTCTGGGCCACAAGGTTTCTCTTACGGCTCAACTTTCTCTACGAACAATCCATGGCAACCTGGTGCCTCTAAAAATTCAGGGTATTCTTTTCAGAATGTTGGGAATCCTTCCATTGGGGGATGGAATTCTCAAGCTCCTTCGCGCTTACCGTTCCTGAAATTTTTTAATTTTCCAGATTTATCAAAATTTATGAATGATCCAATTCAATATAGCCTGGGTTGGCCCCTCATCCCTACTAAACTTCCCTCATATATTCCAAAACTTGAAGGGAAGATTGGTGAGGATCCAACCGACCATGTTACCACTTTCCATTTATGGTTCTCCTTGAATTCCCTCATTGATTATTTGATTAGGTTGAGACTATTTCAACGCACCCTAATTGGAAACGCTGCAAAATGGTACATTGAGCTTACCGGGCCAGTTTTGCTACATTTGGCGAGTTGGCTACCATGTTTTTGAACCATTTTTAGTTTCCTGTCCGTTATGATACTGGGAATGATTTCCTAGTGAATTTCTAGTAGGATAAGGCAATGCACATTTCTGATCATATTCAGAAATGGAGGAGAAGGAAGAGGCTAATCAAAGCCCAAATTCCTAATGAAATCCTTCTCAAATGGTTTCTTAAATTATTATAGACAGAAATCTCGAAGAATGTATCCATTTCTAGGTTATTCTCTAAGGAACAACCTATATTTAGGGCCTAGCAGTTAGAACTGATCTATTGTCAGTCTATGGTCCTTAATAAGATTTTCCCGGATGCTCCTCATTCCAAATTAGAATTAGCTAAATCAAAGCCAGTATCTCATGCTAATGGGCTTGTCAGTTCGATTGTTAGTGGCATGACTAACCTTTTGAATCAATTGCAATAGTTGTCTTTACAATTTGGTCCTTTTATACATGTTACTTCGTTGGTGTCTACTCCTTCCCAACCCTTAACTATTAATGTTGTTCAAGATTCTAACCTTAAATGAAATCAAAAATTCGATGGGAAGAAGAACATACAGAATAATAAGAAGAAATATAAGGATGGGAAGGGTAATGCGAACAAGTCCAATGATAATGTTGGAGAGGGTAAGAGAGAGACAAAGAAGAAAGTTATTTTTTCATGCAAGTTATGCACCGGATACCATCTTCGTCATCTCTACCCTAAAATTTAGGATGCTCAACGCTTTTTAGCTTAGGAGGGTTCCTCTAGTTTCCAGGCTATCCTGACAAACCCTTTTCCCCAATGGCAGCAGTTTCTTGTTGACACGAATGCTAATACTGGAGCTCCTGCTGGGGGCAAACAAGAAGGGGGAAAATCCTCAAATGTATATATGATGAGTGTTCACGTTGATATCACTACAAGATCTCATGATTATGGTGAAACTGAGTCTTCAAAAGCTAAGGTTTCTCCTAGTAATTCCCAGCCACTCCATATAGAGAGGCCTCCAGTTGATCATATACCTCGAATGCCGAAAGGTTATACTAAGCATAGGAAAATCAACCCTATTGCAAAGGCTGGCTAGAACTACTCCATTGTAAAAGATATGGCTTAGAGTCCTTGTTATATGTCTGTGTTAGAAGTGCTCCAGTTGTGTCCAACACAGAGGAGTGCATTTATCACTGCAATCAGGGCAGTTGATCCAAAGAACTCTCTTATTGTCACATTTGATATGTCAAATCTTAAGAAGAGACTTCATCATCACATGGTTTTTCAAATTAAGTCTACATATCATAATATCAATATTTTTCAAACAATAGTCAATGAGGGTGCTTCCACATGTGTCATGTCTATCTCATGTTGGAAATCCATTGGGTCCCCTTCAGTTGTGCTTTTACCTACTCTTCTCATTGCATTTGATGGTCATTCTCACAAGCCACATGACATTGTTTCGGCTTTGCCCATTTATGTTGGGGTAAATTTATCAATATTGAAGTCAGGATAGTTGATGCCAATTTGGACCAAAATATTCTATTAGGGAGGAATTGGAATTATGAAATGGATGTTATTGCTTCATCTTTATTTTGCATCTTTTTTTTTCCAAATGAAGGGGGAATTTTCACTGTCGATCAGATGGACTATTCTCTGATAGATCCAAATGCATCTTCAGACTTTACTATTCCCTTGGTGAATGATGCCAAGCCACCTGTGGAGAATTTGGGGGTTGGAATGTATACCTCTTTTATGGGTACCTTTGATCTTCCTTCTCCTTCCGTTCATATTAATGATATCTCATCCTCCAACATTCCTACTCAAAGAGAGTTCTTTCAAACTCATTATTTTTCGAATCCTTAGACCTTAACTTCTCCTACTTCCACATTAGATGAAGGTCAAGTGGGTGGCATGGAATTTCCAATGTCTACATCAGATATTTCCTATCAATCTATTATTGACTCTGCAGATTCCATTCTAGTTTCTCTTTCACCAGAAGAGTTGGATGGAGATGTGGCTCCGGCTTGGACATTTAGTTGATCTTCTTCTCAGGATTACATTGATATTGTTCTTCCATCTAAAGAGGATATCCTAGAAGTAATGACTGGCATGGAAATATCGTGGGATGATTTGGATCATCAGTCCTATTTTCTACCAGACCTATGGGAAGTTGAATCAATATTGTCTAGCCCTGTTTCTTTTGGTCCTGTTCACATGGTCTTGAACCCTTTAGCTCTAGCACAGGTTTTTGCTGAAGGGAACATCATTGTCATTTCTGAGATTATCCCAGTGAACATTTCCAAAGATCACAATGTTATTGAGAATGTATTCATCGGAGCTTAATGTTGCCCTGAAGAGATTCAAACTTATACCGATCTATTTAGGGAGTTCCAAGATATGTTCGCTTGGTCTTATGAGGAAATTCCTAGAATTGATCCATCTATTGTCCAACATGAGATAAATACTTACGAAGATGCTAAGACTATAAGGAAAAAGCTTCGTCTGGTCAAGCCTAAGAAATAAGCAGCTATCAAGGTCGAGGTTGAGAAGTTTATTAAAGTGGGTTCCATATACCCCGTTCCTTTGACTGAGTGGGATTCAAATCCAGTTCCTCTGGACAAAAAATAAGGAATGGTCCATGTTTGAATTGATTTTAGGGATTTAAATAAGGCATGTTTGAGGGATAATTAACCCACACCATTTATTGATCAGATTATTTATGAGTGTGTAGGGAATGAGATTTTCTCCTTCATGGACTGTTTCTCAGGATACAATCAGATTACCATCCATCCTGAATATCAACACAAGACTGCTTTTCTTTTACCCTGGGGTACATTTGCATACAAAAAGATTCCTTTTTTCCTTAAAAATGTTGGGGCTACTTTCTAGCGGGCCATGTATTATGCTTTCCACAACATCAATAATATCATCGAAGCTTATTTGGATGATTTAGTTGCTCGTTCTTGAAAGAAAACCGATCATCCCTCTCATCTTCGACAGGTTTTTCAACAATGTCATCATTATAAAAAAAAATTGAACCCTAATAAGTGTGTTTTCATCGTCACATCCAGTCAGTTGTTAGGATTCATCATGTCTATTGAAGGGATTCATGTAGATCCCTTCAAGGTTGAGGCAATACTTCAGTTTCCTCCCCCGTCTTCTATTCGTCAACTAGAGTCTGCGAGGAAAAACAAATTTCTTAAGGAGATTTATTGTTAATTATGTTGAGGTGACGAAAGGATTTATGAGATTGTTGAAGAAAGGAATTCCATTCTTCTGGGATGGATTTTCTCAATGCTCATTCGATACTTTGAAAAAGGCATTGACCTTGGCTCCATTACTGAGTCCACTTGATTGTAGCAAAGACTTATTTTTTTATCTCATTGCAGCAGAATCTATTATAGGTATGGTTCTGGTTCAGGAGGATGACGCTATTTGTGAGCATGTCATTTATTACCTAAGACGAGTCTTGGTAGGTCCTGAACTACAGTATTATCCCATTGAGAAATTACCTTTGGAAACCGTCCATGTTTTCCAGCAACTCCAACATTATATTCTTCTTCGTAAAAATTATGTTTTGGAAGTAGTTAATCCATTTCAATTTGTTCTTAGTAGGCGAGTAATTGGGGGAAAATACAATCGATGGAATGTGATTTTACAATAGTTTGATCTTGAATTTATGTTTTCCAAATCCAAGAAATGTTTGGTATTTGCGGAGTTGATCTCTCAGTTTCCTTGTGGAGATGAGATTATTTATGAGGAGTCATTCCGTGATGAACATATTTTCCTCATTTCTTCACTAGATCCTTGGTATGGAGACCTCATTGTTTATATCCATACTTCGAAGTTCCCCTTAGTTTTTTCAATTGATGAGCGTCAAAAGTTACGTCACTTAGAAAAAATTTATCTTATTATTGATGAAACTCTATATCATGGGGTCGATTCAATCCTTAGACATTGATTGGCTCTCGAAGAAGCTGAGGTTGTTCTGAATCATTGCCACAGTGTAGCTTGTGGTGGCCATTTATCTGGGCTTGCTACAACCCAAAATATTTTGCGTGCAGGATATTTTTGGCCCTTGATTTTGAAATATTGTGTTGAGGTGGTCAAAAAATGTCATCCTTATCAGGTTTATACTCAAAAGACACGTGCTCATCCAACTCCGCTCTTTCATGTTGTCACTATCGGTCTGTTAACTAAGTGGGGTATTGATTTTACTGCCTGTAACCCACCTTCGGTGAAGGGTCACAAGTACATTTTTGAAACAATAGACTACTTTACGAAGTGGGCCAAGGCTATGCCTACTTTTGCAAATGGTGGCGAAACAACGGCTCTGCTTTTGTTCAACCAAGTCATTTCTCGCTTCGGTATTCCCAAAGAGATTGTCACTGACCATGGCAGTGATTTTCAGAACACCATGATAGCTGAATTGGCTCTCAAGTTGGGTTTTCGAAGAGAGCATTCATCTCCATATTATCCTCATGACAATGGGTGGGTTGAAGCCATGAAAAAGTACTTAAAGGTTATCCTTCAATGGAAAATCAATAAATCCAGGTCCAATTGGCATGTCATGTTGTATCATGCACTCTGGGCATACCATATGCCTATTAAGACTACAACCAGGTTCACTCATTTTCAACTAGTTTATGGTCTGGAATCGATCTTTCCTGTTGTGCGTGAGATTCCTTCCCTTAATTTGGTTGTCGATATTCTTCCTGACAGTTCAAGTCTCGAATAACGCCTTGTTTATCTATATCATATCTATGAGTAGCGTCGATATGCAGCTACCATGAATGAAGCTCATAAGAAACGAGTGAAAGTTTAGTATGATAAGGCTATCAAACCTAGGGTTTTCTCTGAAGGTGACCTTGTTTTGGTTTACGCTTAGGACAAGGATGCCTTGGGGGCACGAAAATTAAAATCCATGTGGTGTGTCCCTTTCATTTTTAAAAAGGTCCTAAATAAGGGAGCTTATGCCTTGGTTGATTTCGACCGAAACAAGCTGGCGGAGCCCAGAAATGGGCTCTATGTAAATAAATATTATTTTGAGGCTGTTAACTAGCATTATCTTTGTCTGTATATATTGTGTTTTTTGTGCATATCTGTCTATAAATTCTTGGTGTGACCTTGAAGATTTTTATCTGCTTTGGCAGGCATTTATGAATGAGATGAGTAATTTTGACTTTGCCAATGTTTATAGTCGACATACCCTGAATATTGCTTCCAGAGCTTGGGTAATTTACTATCCATCTGGTCAATTGCTAGTCTCAAGGGGCGTATACATTGGTTCTGCTTCGAGTAATGTAGGAGATATACAACTGTGGTCAACATACTTTCAGAGGTAATGTCTCTTGGTATTTATTTGTTAGTAGTGTACTTGGATTCACAACTTGTGGTTTCACAATTAAACAACACCTATCGTGTCAGAGATCCATTTTTACATCGATTGTTTCTAAGAGTGTGTTTGTTGCAACGTTCATTTCATTATGTTATATTCATTCACATTCCACATTTAGAAATTTCATTTTCAGATTCATTAGCTAATCAAGAAATTGATTGGCATATTAATCATTCAATACATTAAATATGAAAAATGTCAATCATCATTGTACATATGAGACAATCACATCATATAAATCACTATATATATATATATATATATATATATATATATATATATATATATATATATATATATATATATATATATATATATATATATATATCAGAGTTGTGTTCAAAATATCCAAAAATCGGATGATCATGTCCTAAAAATTAGGGCTTATGTCTGATCATTTTCATCATAAAAAAATATTACAATAATATGATCATAATAAAAATCTATCCTTGTGGGCCCCGCTTGGGTAGGTTTTAGGGAAGAACACTATGGTTGTTGCCACACGACGGAACAACTACACCCAATCGCTTGGTACACTGACGACGCATCTCTGTATAGCCTCTGGAAGGTCCTCGACTTTAACCATAGGGAATTGGTGGGTCAAGCCCTCCAGGTTCTGCTATATATCATGGATTACTCTTCCTGGGTCTTTTGTAGCATCCTCAGCTTCTCTTTCATGACACTTGTGCCTTGAGAAGTCCTCAATTCTCACTGGTCTAATATCCGTAACATGATACATAAATTGTAATACAATTGTCCTAAAAAACATGCTTTATTCATTTTCATATCTTTATTGAAAAATAATAAAAAAATCATATAATCAAAAATCATCGTGCGATTTTACCAATCTCCCCCCATGCTGCACTGGGTGGTAGGGGAAATATAGGTCTCCCCTGAAATTCATGCCAACATACGGGCAATCTTCTACCGCAAAGAATTTTTCTCCCCACCATATGAAGAACTCATTATCCGAGGTAGTTTTGGGGACCTCACCACCCCTTAGCCTCTTCCTCAAGTCAACCCATCTAGCTATCCATGGATCCTGAGGGCTGCTTATGGTAGAGATAATCTTGGGGTGAAGCCCTGGAATCCTCTCGAAGAAGAATGTGCATAGAATGGTCCCATAACCAGAGCATTTTGTCTTATTCTTTTGGATCTATGTCAACTATTTCTTCAAATTTTTCAATAAGGCTGTGCACTAATCATATAGTGTGCTCAGGTATTCCACTTCCAAACTCATATTTCCTCATGAAGCTTGGTGCAAGGAGGTTGATCCGACTACTATGATAATGGTGAAAATAAATTAGGGGAATTTTGAGGTCTAAAATGGGCCTTCTAAATAAATTATAAAATAATAGTGGAAATAATAAAATAATATTTGATTACATCATCAAATTTTATAGGGAAAAAAGAAAAAAAAATACTTTTTCAACTTATCTCCCAAATTTTTTACTCAAATTTTGAGCGGGAGTACTTGTTGGATGCAAAATTTAATTCTTCATCCAAGGAGTTGCATACTTTCGATGGGTTATGCTACACGAAAAATGATAAATGCATGAAAAATGTTATTGCAATCATGTTTTTTATGTATTTCTCATTTTTCGTGTAACAAGGTCCATCAAAAGTATGCAACATGGGTACTCCTTAGATGAGGAATTAAATTTTTCATCCAACGAGTACTCCCGCTCGAAATTTGAGTAAAAAATTTGGGAGATAAGTTGAAAATATGAGTTGAAAAAGTAGTTTTATTATTTTTTATTCTTTTTACCCTTTTACTCGAAAAATGGTAAATAATCCCTCATGGTTGAAATCATCAACTTGAATCCTATTGGTTCTTGATGGTGGGGTACCCTGCTTACCCATATTTTCAACTCTCATGCATATGACAATGCATCCCAATTTTAAGGCCCCAAGTAATCTCAACTGGAAATTTAAATAAAATATATCTGGAAGCTTTAATATCTCAAATCTGAGATTTGAGATATTAAATTAAAATTCTCTTGGTTATAAACCCCATACTCCACTGTGCATAAGAATGGACGCACCTACTTATAATCTATTATCTGGTATTTTAAATGTGCAACCTTATTTTTCAATTAATCCCCAAATTGATAAGCCTTCACTCTCTATGATGGTGAAACCATACATATTAACTCAACACTATGTCTTCATGTGCGAAGCTTTGCTATTCGCTTTATGGCTGAAACCATATTCCTTTACCTTTCAAACATTCGACTCTTAATTAAACTTGACTACATTTAATATGGTTACTACATGGCCATTATATATGTGACTTGCTTTACCAAACATTTTATCTCACATTAAGTTTTCGACTTGGTGGAAACCCAGATACCAACTGTCAAATATATATTGACCCTCCACCTTTTAAAGCTTATCCAAACTTAACCTTGGTTTAACCAAGACATCCACGCATGAAATTTTGGTCATAGCACTTCGCATAAACCTCAGAATTTGTTTAAAATGTCAACCACCAACATATATTAAAGTCTGGGCCCCAGCAACTAATACATACCTCTTTTCAAGTTAACACCTTCGCAACTTACCTGTGCAAACGTCATTGATATCCGATGCCGCCCGATCAAATGACAATCAAGTTTTTTCAAGAGTTGGACCTTAACACTCCAAAAAAACGTGAAATGTGCAGTATTTAAATACCACCATCCACCACGTGTCAAGTGCTCCCCTTTATCGTGTTCGAAATGGCATTACCACTTACCACTTTTAAAATTACGCAAATACCATAATTGGTTTTCAAGAACCGCTTCCACTGTTCTGAATTCATATTTCTGCCTCGCTAGTTGCTCACAGTTCCATATCCCCCAGTTACTTCAATGCCATCAACATTCTATTTCATCTCGTTTTCATAGCTCCTTCGCTTCAGAATTATGGTCGCCTACGCTTGGAATCTCAAGTGCGGATCTCAAAAACTATTGCCCATCATTCCGCAAACTGCTCAGAGATTTAACCAAACCTCTATGGCTCCCTTCTGATCTATTACTCCTTAGCGCTATCAAGTTCCATTCAATTCATCATTTATTTCATCTATTGCTCTTCCGATTTCACCTTTCCTATTGTGTTACTCACTGTCCCTTCTTCAACACTGTTCTGTATTCACAATTATGTGCTACGCATCAAATTCAACATATTCCACTTTGATGATAAAGCTCCTCGACAGCTATATAGGGTATAAACTGCAGGATTAAACCATACCCCACACAACCCAATCATGAGATCGATATGTTTGATTCATTGTTTCAAAGGGTTTTTAGTCTTCTCATTCATTTTTGTATTCGACAGAGTGGTTACTACTTATAAAGGGTCCTCCCCTTCCACAATGAATTTCATTCATATAACAATAACTCAATGCACAGAACTTCAATTCATAGATTTACGCTCATCCAATTTCCCACCAGGACATCGACATGAATGTAGATTTCTTCAATGACACACAGAGTATATTTAACCCCCAATTACAGAGTTATTCATACATTGTTCATAAAATTTCTAATTGAAACCTAAAGCCTACTACACAGAGTTTAAATCAATTAACACTGGAACAAATCCTTTCACATATATAAATGAGTTCACTTACAGACTTCTTGTCCTCGGCTAGATCTTCAAATTAAATGGCCTTCTACCTCACCACTCTTCCTTTCCAGATCTACAGCTCTGAGTCATTAATGCCTTTTAGGGTTTCCTTTATACAAGAAAATAATGAATCGATTTAGCTCCTCTAACAGCTCAACAAAACTTCTAAAATTCCAGATTTCTTAAATTTAGACTAGGTCCCTAAATTTACTGAGCTAACTCTTCACATTCTTAGCTAATGAAATTCCCCTCATGTTCTCCAATGATTTGGGAAAATTTACAATTTCTCACTAAATTTATTTAAAAATCACTCAAATATTAATAATTACATAAGAAAGAAAAAACATGAGATCCCCCTATGTCTATTTACATACAAATTATTTTCTTGAGCCTAATGCTCCTCCATCAGACTCCCAAGGTTAAAATGATTCATGATCTCCTGATCATGTGCTTTCATCCTTGTCTCCCTGGATCCAACACTTTATTCTGTAGCTGATCATCTGCTGCAAAATTCTTCTGCTGTACTTCTCCAGGCTTCCATACCTTATGTTGTTTTGCTCCACTAGCTACACTTCTACACTCTCTTTCTATCTTTCTTCTGCTACTGCTTCTGCTTCTTTGTATTCTTGTTTCTATATTCCTCTGAGACACCTTCACCATCATTATTCTCATCAATTCAAATTCCTAATCTAATTTATCTTCTGACTGCTGGATACTGCTCCATCTTGACTGCTGAACTTCTACTTCTGCTTCTACTTGCTGAGTTCTTAATTGCTAAACTCTTGCTTTCACTTGTTGAGCCCTTTCTTGTTTAACTTTTGCTTGTTCAATCCTTACTACTGCCCTAGCTCTTAATTGCTGAGCCATTGCTGCCACCCAATCATCCATACCCTCTTGTTCTCTGCAACTGTAAAACTCTTCCTGATTGTCATCCATGAAAATTTCTTCATTCTCTGACTTCAACAATTCTCTGGATTGGTATTTAAATTTCCAGTCATTTTCATCATCTCTTTTCCTCTCGTCCTGGACCAAACATTCTTTAGTCCTTCCATCAATACCTACAATCATAAAACAAACACAAAAATTACAAGATCCTTGTGTCTCTTCCTCCTCTAGAAACACTTCAATTTGTTGCTCTAACATTTCCTTTGGCAACACCTCAATCTGTTGCTTTGCCAATTCATTCTCTTCTCTAAATGTTTCCAACAAACAATTCAGCCATCTATTCTCAATTATTTGATCAATATGCTACAAAATTGTTTCAGCATATTCTTCTCCTTCTTCCTTGACAATCTTTAGTAATTGTCTTCCATCTTCTTGATTTATTTTGGCAATAAATTCAATTTCTTTAAGTACTGTGTCCTCATCTTCTATCAGATTAAAAATATGACTCTCTACTACTGTAGCAATTCCAAAAGTCTGCCCTCCAGTCTTCTCTTTGTCCATCAAACAAATCAGCTCCTTCTTGTCATCAACAATAATAACAATTTCCTTTACAGGAGGCATGATAGCCTCTCCTTCCTTCAACAGCCCATATTTATTCAGGACAACTCCAAGTGATGGATTTTCTTCTGTCATACCTATCAACACAGCCAAATTTTCAATTTTCAATTCACAAGACCCAATGGTCTCAATTGATGATCCAGTCACCAATTCCTTTTTCCACAGATCTAAGTCTTCTCCAAGACTCAGAAAATCTCCACTATCTTCATTCCATTGTATCTTCACATTCTAAAATCCCCAATTTTGAAATTGAGGTTCTCCTTCCTTTTTTTAATCCTGGCTGTTCAGCATAATCTTCAGCAATCCAATTTCCTCATTCCATGGATTAAAGTCTTCCACATAATTTTCCTCCTCCTTTCTTTGGCTGTCCAGTGGTGTCAAATTTTCTCCATCACCAACAAAATATGCATTCAAAAAACAATTATTAAAACAAAAATCATAAGGCCTCAGTGCCTTTCCTTCCTCTACCATCATTTCAGTATGTTGTCCTGGAATTTCTTCCTTCTCTATCAGCACATCAGTATGATGATTCCAATTCTCCAAATAATTCTCAAGACTGTCAGCTAGTCTCTCCTCTGTATCATCCTCTTCAAGGATGTTTCCTTGCTCTGGTTCATAAAAATGAGCCTTCTCATTCTCATTCATCTCTGCCTTTAAAATCTAAACACTCTTTCTCTTTGTTTCTATCCTCTACTCTAGAACACTTAACTCATGCCACAATTCTGCCATCTCATCTGAGAAAACATCTTCACAATCTTCACTACCTTCCTCTTTATCACAAGTCAAGTTTCCTGCTGTCACTATTTCTTCATCCTTCATCAGAATAGCATTCTGATCTTCCATTTATGCAATAACTTCAGTTGTCTGTCCATCACTTTTTTCTTGGCCATTCAATAAAATCAAATTGTCATTATCAGCATTAATAACAAATTTATCACCATCAGACATAACTTTCATGTCCCCATTGAAATAATCCTTTTCATTAAATAAGGAATTTATGAATTCCTTCTACTACAGTAATTCAATTTTATCTTCTTTAGAAAGATAATCATCATCATATCTTGCTTTGAAACATTCAACTTCACTTATCATGGTTTCATCATATGAACTGTCTTCTTCAATACCTGCATTCACACACAACTTGTCAGTTGTAAAACCATAAGACCCCATGGTCTCATTTGATGACTTGACCATCAAATCCTCTTGCTGTTCCAAGTCCTCTATATATTTCAGAAATTCTTCAATGGTCCTCTCTTTAGTCTCTTCGAGCTATCCAAATGATTTCTCAATTTCTAGCTTCTGGCCATCATCATAAGTTAAATCTCCTTTGTTTCCAATATGTTGGAAAAAAAAACTCTTCTCAACTGTGTATGGACATCTACAAAATATCTAGCTATTCCATTTTCTTCCTTAGTGACAACATCAGCAGTTTGTCCTCCTCCACATGTTTTTCCTGCAAACATACAAAATTTGTCAGATGTAAAGTCATTTGACCCCTTGGTCTCACTTGAAGCTTCAATCTTCAAGTCCTTCTCCAAATACTCAATCATTCTGAGTAATCTTTCTTTCTGCTGAGCATGTATCATCTGTTCTCTCTTCATCTGTAGCCCGTGCCACTTTACTTCTTCATGAGACAACCAACTCCTTGGCTCTCCTCTATCATATTTTTTAGTTTATCAAACTATTCTCTTATCTCAACTACCTCTTTCTAATACTCTGCATAAGTCAATTTCTTCCTCATGCCATTTGTCCTGACATCTTATTTCTCTCTTCTATTGTGGCCTCTCTCAAAACCTCTGCAATCTCCTCTATGACTATCAGTAGTCATCCTTTTCTCCATCATGAGTCCCTCACTCATCAGCTACACCAAGCCTATGCAACAACAAGCTCTCTTGCTGCCACTTACCTCACCAATCCTTTCCTCTGGATCTAGGCTTTTGGCAAGTACTGTTCCCCTATCTGCTGGAACCTTTTGAGCACTCTCTTCTACTCTCTCTAGGCTTCACTCTGCAACTTCTCAAGAACACATTTGTTCTTATTTCATCCAACCTCTGTTGGGAATTCTCCAGGTTCTGCCACACTTTATTCTTCACTTTAGAATCCTCTGTTAGACACTTTCATCACTGCTCTCAAAGCTGTGATATGCTTTCACTGAGATTTCCTCAATTTCTTGCACTCTGCATTCTACAAAAAATATCTTCAAACAGAATTAAAAATACCTCACCTTCAAGGTTTGTTCAACGTCCAATTGCAATTGCTTCTGCAATTTCCCCCAATGCTCTGCTATACTATATACTGCAATCTTCAAAACACTTTGTCTTCAACTTCAGATTCTGCAAATCTGAATACCTTCACTGCATACCTCTTCAAATCTGCAATCACTCTTAAACAGATTTAAAACTTCAAAATTTTCCTCACTGCTTCAGTGCATATGCATTTCAAAAATTAATTTTCAAACGAGCTATTCCAGCTCTGATACCACATGATGGCAGGGTACCCTGCTTACCCATATTTTCAACTCTCATCCATATGAAAATGCATCCAAATTTTAAGGCCCAATGTAATCTCAACTGGAAATTTAAATAAAATATATCTGGAAGCTTTAATATCTCAAATTTGAGATTTGAGATATTAAATTAAAATTCTCTTGGTTATAAACCCCATACTCCACTGTGCATAAGAATGGACACACCTACTTATAATCTCTTATCTGGCATTTTAAATGTGCAACCTTATTTTTCAATTAATGCCCAAATTTATAAGCCTTCACTCTCTATGATGGTGAAACCATACATATTAAATCAACACTACGTCTTCATGTGCGAAGATTTGTTATTCACTTTATGGCTGAAACCATATTCCTTTACCTTTCAAACATTCGACTCTCAATTAAACTCGACTACATTTAATATGGTTACTACATGGCCATTATATATGTGACTTGCTTTACCAAACATTTTATCTCACATTAAGTCTTCAACTTGGCCGAAACCCAGATACCAACTATCAAATATATATGCACCCTCCACCTTTTAAAGCTTATCCAAACTTAACCTTGGTTTAACCGAGACATCCACGCATGAAATTTTGGTCATAGAACTTCGCATAAACCTCAGACTTTGTTTAAAATGTCAACCACCAACATATATTAAAGTCTAGGCCCCAGCAACTAATATGTACCTCTTTGCCAGTTAACACCTCCGCAACTTATCTGTGCGAACTTCGTTGATATTCGATGCCGCCCGATCGAACGACAATCGAGTTTTTTCAAGAGCTGGACCTTAAGACTCCAAAAAAACACGAAATGGGTAGTATTTAAATACCACCATCCACCACATGTCAAGTGCTCCCCTTTATCGCGTTCGAAATGGAATTACCACTTACCACTTTTAAAATTACGCGAATACCATAATTGGTTTTCAAGAACCACTTCCAATGTTTTGAATTCACAGTTCCGCATCGCTGGTTTCTCACGGTTCCATATCCCCCATTTACTTCAACGCCATCAACATTCTATTTCACCTCGTTTTCATAGCTCCTTCACTTCAGAATTATGGTCGCCTATGCTCAGAATCTCAAGTGTGGATCTCATCAACTATTTCCCATCATTCTGCAATCTGCTCAGAGATTTAACCAAACCTATGTGGCTCCCTTCCGATCTATTAATCCTTGACGCTATCAAGTTCCATTCAATTCATCATTCCTTTCATCTACTGCTCTTCCGATTTCACCTTGCCTATTGCGTTAATCAATGTCCCTTCTTCAACACTGTTCTGCATTCACAATTCTGTGTTACGCATCAAATTCAACATATTCCACTTTGATGATAAATCTCCTCGACAGCTATATAGGGTATAAACTGCAGGATTAAACCATACCCCACACAAACCAATCATGAGATCGATATATTCAATTCATTGTTTCAAAGGGTTTTTAGTCTTCTCGTTCACTATTGTATTCGACAGAGCGGTTACTACTTATAAAGGGTCCTCCCCTTCCACAATGAATTTCATTCATCTAACAATAACTCAATGCACAGAACTTCAATTCATAGATTTACACTCATCCAATTTCCCATCAGGACATCGACATGAATGTCGATTTCTTCAATGACACACAAAGTATATTTAATCCCCAATTACAGAGTTATTCATAAATTGTTCATACAATTTCTAATTGAAACCCAAAGCCTACTACACAGAGTTTAAATCAATTAACACTGGAACAAATCCTTTCACATATATAAATGAGTTCACTTACAGACTTCTGGTCCTCGGCTAGATCTTCAAATTAAATTGCCTTCTACCTCACCATTCTGCCTTTCCATATCTGCAGCTCTGAGTCATTAATGCCTTTGAGGCTTTCATTTATACAAGAAAATAATGAATCGATTCAGCTCCTCTAACAACTCAACAAAACTCCTAAAATTCCAGATTTCCTAAATTTAGACTAAGTCCCTAAATTTACTGAGTTGAATCTTCACATTATTAGCTAATCAACTTCCCCTCATGTTCTCCAATGATTTGGTAATATTTACAATTTCTCACTAAATTTATTTAAAAATCACTCAAATATTAATAATTACATAAGAAAGAAAAAACATGAGACCCCCCTATGTCTATTTACATACAAAGTATTTTATTGAACCTAACGCTCCTGCATCGGTTCTTAAAAAGTTTAATTTTTTGTACATTTTCTTAGGAGGCCCATTGTAGACCTAAAAATTCCCCTAATGAGTATTTTCATGTGCAACCCCTGTGCATCTCTGATTGGGATCTGTGTCCCAACCTTTTGAGTACACTCAACACAATATACTCAAATATAATCTTCGACATTTAGCCCTCCTATGAGCTTGCCTTCCAAATTTATTGGTTCCCCTCTTCGAGAGAGTCCAGTTATGAAATAAATGTCCTCAATCTCGATCCTTAATGGAATTTTAACGATCATGAAACAGTCTTCCTCTGGGTCACAGTAACTTACAAGCATTTCAAGCAAACTGTTGTTCGTTTTCGTATTTAGAATTTTAAAGAACTTGAGAAATCAACATCCCCAGAGTATATAAAAGGATAATTGGTCCTCCATGACCTCATTTTCAATAGTGGTATGCTCCCTTTCTCTCTAGTTAATGGTCATCCTGGATCTATTCATTAAAAAGCCATTATAATTAAATTTTAAAATTTCACTCTACGGATACACGAGTTGCTTACTGTACAGTCACGTCTATCTGTGAGTTCGAAATTATGAACCCACGTATATGGAGAGGGTTTTAGAAAAAACATAAATTATACGGTAAAATTCCAAAAAAAATATTCTTGAATTGACAACAAAATTAATGACTAAGCTAATTGAGAAGATTACCTTGAAGATTTGGGCTGATTCAGCTGATAATTGCTCCAGTTCCAAGTGGGAGATTTTGTTCTCCAGAGATTTTTCACAATTTCTTCAAGGCACAAAAGACCAAATGTGAGTCTAAAATGCCTATTTATGCCCAAAATTCAAAAAATATTCACAAATTACTTGTTTAAAGTTTTGTGTTTATTTTTTGAATTTGTTCATGACGTTATAACCTTTTGGCTTGTAAGTGTTGGGATAGGTTCTTTTTAGGTCCATTTTGATGATTTCGAGACATTTCCATTACGACTTCGGTTCCATGACTGATGAGTTGTCATGGCAGGTATTTTGTTCTGAAGTGGCATATAGGCTAGGGAATTCACATTGCGTTGCACTTATGCATACCAGCCTCCATACTGAAATCTTGTCAAAGGGTCAACCACATCATGCTATGATTATTAATCCATTTTCACTCACCGACTTATAAATCATGATATGACGGTAGAGCCATCCTTTACATGGTCTTATTAGTTAGATCCTTGATATCATATGTCATCCATGCTACAAATTTTGTGGGCTCAAGAGTCCTCTTTAGTCCCGCCATGACTTGTGCATTGAAGCTTCATTCTTCTTCTTCTTTTCTATCTTTTCTGGGTTTATACCCTAGAGGCTCCTATTTTGTTGTTGAGTTGTTTTGTTGCATTACATATTGACCATTTGTATTTCTTGGCCTTATGTTGGCTTCACTTGGACTTGTGTATAAGTCATATTTTGACCCTGTCTTTCTACAAATTCAACCATGCAATCACTTAGCTTCTATGACTCGACACCTTTTCCTATGGATGGAACATTCCTCTGAGTGTCATTTACCAGTTTCACCACCTTGAATTGATAATAGGATTGTTCCTATCCCAGGAATTAATGCATCTATTTATCAACACTCATTCTATCCATTGTACTATAGGAATTCTTTTATTCTTTTTTAGGCTTTCAATATGAAAAAGACAAAAAAAATAAATATCCCAAAAAGAGTAGGATCGGGACAAATTAGGAGAATTTTGAGGTCTAAAATGGGCCTCCTAAGGAAATAATAAAATAATAGCTAAACCAATAAAATAATATTTACGAATTTGCAATTCACTTTTTTCACCACAATCAATGTAACCTTCGTTAAATTCAATTCAAAAGTTGTAACAAAATAAAATTAATAAAAAAATTATATTGATGTGACTATTAATAAGAATGAGTTTTTCAAGAAAAAGTCAGTATCATTCAACAACTAATGCATCTATCATTTGTACTTAAATAACTTACAAAAAAATGTAAATATAAATTCTTAAATTCTTAATTATATAATATGCTTAAATTGTATAATAACATGTAATTAATATACTATATAAAAATAATATAATAAATGTAATATATATTTTTATATAATATAATGTTATAAATGTAATATATTATTTTATGTATGAATTTAATATTACATATTAAATTGATTTTGTTTATAATATAAGAATAAATAATATATAATATATAACAATATAATATGTATTCTATAACATTTAGATTATTTTTCATAATATTATGTATAATAATATATAACATTAATATAATCATAATGAAATGAGTTGAGTTGTATTTAAAATTAAATAAAAAAAGTATTGAAATAGATCTAGTTTATATTTATAAGTATAATATAATATTTATATACATTGAAATTTAGATTTTTTTTTTTGTCCCAAATTATGTAAAACCGCATATAACTTTTTTCAACATACAAAACTAATATACCTTTTTTCATCATACAAAACACAATTTTTTATTTTTTTTAATTTTAATATTTTCGTATTGTTATTAATATTATAATAATATTATTTATAGATTTGATTTATCTTAAAATTACAAGATTACTTTTCTATTTATTTTCATTTCATATATATAATATATATGTATAGATATTAACTTATAATTAATTTGCAATTGTAATATTAAATTAGATGAAATGAATATATAATTTAAAAATAAATATATGAGAATATACAAATATAATATTTATTGAAAAATGTGTAAAGATATGAAGATTGTGTAGGGATATGCATTGTTTCTTTCAAAAAATATGAAATGACAATAATAATATTCTATTCAAAAAATGTGAAATGACATTTATTATGAGTACTTCACATTATGACTTTAAATGTACTTATAGCACTACCATGGTCAACCATGAGCTTTTATTGACCATTGAGAATGTGATAAATAAATACATTTAACTCAAAGAATGCCACCTCAACCATCATGGATGATGCCATCCATTAAAATGTGATTGGTTCTCATAAAGTGAATTTTGATTGTACATTTTCCTTAGGAGGCCCATTTTAGACCTCAAAATTCCCCTACTATTACTTCCAAATTTGATGGCAGCTAAAGAGGTAGTTGTGCCGCCCTTAAACAAAGCACAAAAAAGCTAAGCCTTTTCTCCATTTTGGGATGGGTTTAGTTTGACTTAGGAGAAGCCATAACCTTGTTATCGAGTCAGTACTCTCTTGGTTGGTTATCTCTTCCAATCATATGGAGGGTTTGTTTGTGCCTCCTACATGAAAAACTTATACAAAGTTATCATATGTTGCCACAGTAAAAATGAGTCATGGTTTTGTTCAAGGGAAGTAAACCTGAGTTGGCCTGTCTGCAGTGTCTTTTGACTCATTTTTTAGTCAGTCATCCTCGGTCTATCACAATATTGTTTTATCACATCAGTTTTTTAGTCCTTTGCTCATGTTGGTTTGAGAAGGTCTCCATTGAGTTCTTTCCAGTGGGTTTGTCTCTTATCGACTTTGACAAATTACTCTGAGCGTAAACCTAGATTCACACCCTTTCCCTATTTACATTATTGATAGGTGACCTTGTGCTCATCATTTGATCAACACCATGGGTCTTTGACTGAGTGCTTTCCCTTATGTTCAACTTCAACATTCATTTTCACACGTGGGATTTGTGGAGTGACTTGGTTTCCATTTGACCCTATCGCTGGATTCCTCACCTCTTTTTCATTCTTCATTATTGGTTGGTTCAAAGGGTTTCTGCATTGTGCTAGCTATAGTTTTTGCATGTTGGAAACATTCTTCAGGTTGGTTACTTCACTTTTATTCTTTCGATTCCTTCAAAATTTTGGCCTGTAGGTTACACTCATGCTAGATTTATGTGGGATGCATTAATGCCTTCCTTCCAGCAGATATTTTCCCATTGACTACGACTCATTGATCTGGGAATAAGATCTAGAGTCTTTCGTCAGTACCTTAGGGTTTGCAGTCATTAGTGGCAGATTCCTTCACTATTGACAGTGATAATACATCAATGTCTCCTGATTGGTAGATTCTATCAAGTGTTTGATTTCAACTCATTCATTTCACTTGTTAGATTGTACTAGGGTACCTTGACTCTCATCATCATTATGGGTGAGTTGTATCGCGTTTGTTACCGGTATATATCAATGAACGAAAATCAAACGATTTCTCACATGGTTGACTTTAGCTCATTTATTCACATTGTATAGAATTGTATCATATTGATCGATGAAGACCTCATGTTTACATCATCATGTTTTGGTTCACTTTGATCGCTCCTTCAGTTTTCTGCAAGTGACACCATCCACCCTTATATGTTGTAATTAGTCACAACAACATTCTAAATGTCGGCACCCGAGTTTCTTGCAGTACCGTTTTTCCCATCACTTATGATTTTGTACTTGGAGATTCAGTTGTGAATTCAGTGATCAGATATATTTGCAGCATCATTGATCAGTCTTCTATATGTGATACTTGGACATGATTTTGATATGTACTTTCTAGGCAGTGATTAGATGATTCACTATGTACTTTACAATTTTTTCTATGCTTGTATACATATTGGATCCGATCCATACTTGTTATGTAGACATGATTTTATCTCACTGAGCATGGGTATGCCTGCCTCAGACATGAGCTTTGTTTCTGATTTCTTTCCTTTGTTTTTGGTAGGTTGAAATCTAGTGAAGTCCTCTCAATTCCTCGCAAGATTCTTTTATATGCACATAATACATTTCGTCCATCGTGTACGCCTTCTGACCTCATATATTAGGGGGCATTTGTTATAGCGTCATTTATCACCTTTATATACTTGATGACTTATGTATTAGCGTTGGGAAACGTTTTCCTTTCAGACTTGATCAACTTCTTAAAAACCATTATTTTGAATTCCATACATGACGCTGCCTAGACTTTTACGTGTGCAGACGCGAGTTCACTCATATCTGACCTATGTATAAAATTTAAAATATTAAAAAAAGATAAACTCCCTATTAATTTGGCAGGGTTTACGGGTTTTACCTGAGAACCACCTACACCAAGTCGTGGCCAAACTCTTTCCCAACTGAAAAACTGATTTGAGGAAGTATAAATACACCTCATTGGGAAGGCCTAAGAGAAGAGAGAGAATGCTATTGATACTATAGATTATTATAGCCCAGATCAAGTCTGATTATCCCTATGCCTCCTACACTTCCCAGGTTCAGGAAACCATTATTTCCTTGTGATGATCATCCCCTTTATGTGACATCCTTTGTGCACCTCTTATGGAAGAAGATTGTTGAGGCTTGGACTGGACAGATCTGGAGGACGGTTTCTCTTGGATCCGTGGCTAATTTCAGTTGATATCTCCACCTTTTTTTACATACATCAATAAAAGAAGCTCTATCATGTTCCTGATGTCATGTTCTTATATGTTTCATATAAATGTTAATGATCTTATAATCATTATTTCGTGATTATTTTATGAGTTTGTATGATCCAACATACTAAAGTTTAGGATATATATGTCGTACCACTAGTTTATGTGTTTTGTCTTGAGTGAGTTGCAAGTTTTGAAGCACGAAGAGTAGCAAAGGGTTTGCACCATACGTGATCGACCTCAAATGTAGGACATACGGGTAAGGTCACCTATCTCTAGATTTCTAGTTTAAGCATTAGTACTTGTAATTTGAATGCTTCTTGTGATTGTATGCCTTCCGCTCTGTTAGGTCTCTCAACCCAGACCTTAAGGTAGATTTTCCTGCAACACACAATCAGATTCATTGAAGAATATTTTTGGAAAAAATAGAAATTTATGTATGGTTTTGAGAAAAATTGATGGAAATATTAAAAAATATGAATTATAGCTATCAAGATTAAGGATTTTGGGTGTCTGAGGGTTTTTTGATGGTGTTTAATTCATTTTCATAAAAAACCAATTTAACCACTCCCACAACCACATTTCTTGAAGAATATTTTGCTAGATTCCAGTGAGATATTAACCATTTGGGTGAAATTGTGTGTGAGGGGTTTTTGATGGTGCTGAATTCGTTTTCGTCAAAAAAAAAAATTGAGCACTCCCACAATCATATTTCTTGAAGAATATTATTCTAGATTCCACCAAGATATTAACCATTGGGGTGAAATTGTGACGGTGTTAAACAAAGTTGATATTAAGCACCATGTACTAAGTCAATGATTGATTTACTAGTGAGGATGTTAGACAAGGTTGATATTAAGCACCATGTTGTAATTCAATGATTGATTTATTAGTGAGGGTGTTAGACAAAGTTAATATTAAGCACCATGTACTAAGTCAATGAATGATTTATTAGTTTTTCATCATATTCAATGATTATCACTTTAGTTTGAGATAATGCTTAATAATAATAATTACAAGATAAACCATACAAATATAAAATGTATATTCACACAAGTAAATGAAAAATATTCAAATAAGTAAAGAATATTAATCACCATATAATGAATGAATGACTAATTTATTACCATCCCATCCCATCCCATTTCATTTTATTCTCACGTAATGGAAGTATAAAATATTAATACCTATCAAGATTAAGGATCTTGGGTGTCTGAGGGGTTTTTGATGGTGTTGAATTCATTTTCATAAAAAAAACTTTAAGCACTCCCACAATCACATTTCCTAAAGAATATTTTGATAGGTTCCAACTAGAGATTAACCATTGGGGTGAAATTGTGTCTCAGGGGTGAAATTGTGTCTGAGGGATTTTTGATGGTGTTGAATTCATTTTCATAAAAAAAACTATTTAAGCACTCAAACATTCACATTTATTGAAGAATATTTTGCTACATTCTACCAAAATATTAACCATTGGGGTGAAATTGTGATGGTGTTAGACAAGGTTGATATTATTATTATTATTATTATCCAATTTTAAGGTCACGGCCAAGCCCGACACCAAATTGGTGTATGAGACCACCTTGTTTGTGGGACAATGGACCCACCTCCGCACAACAATTTGACTACTAATTCTACGAAGGCATACATAATCTAACCCCTCTGGTTTTGAGCCTGTGACCTCTTAGGAGGAAACACATGCTCTTAACCATTAGGCCCACTTAACCATTAAGCACCATGTACTAAGTCAATGATTGAGTTATTAGTTTTTCATCCTATTCCAGAATTATAACTTTACTTCGAGATAATGCTTAATAATAATAATTACAAAATAAACCATCCAAAAATAAAAATAAAAATTTCACACAAGTAAATTAGAAATATTAATATAAGCAAACAATATTAATCACCATATAATGAATAAATTACCATCCCATCCCATTTCATTTTATTCTCACAACGGAAGTAAAAGATATTAATCACTATATAATAAATGAATGAGTAATTTATTACCATCCCATCCCATTTTATTCTCATGAAACGGACCAAATGCGGACGAAATGTAACCGAAGTAAAACAATCCCCACCAATTTGGAATTTCATAAATTAGCGAATGAAATGACAGAGTTGAGCTTCAAATTCGAGTCAAACATTACCTCTCAGCCCTTATAAAATTATAAGGATGGCAAGGAAGGCCAACAACATTTTCTTAAATGTCATAACACACGCTTGACAAGGCATTGGTGCCTCTGCGAATCCTGGAAGTTGGTGCCTGTGTGAATCTTGTAGGTAAATCTGAACCGTCCACAAAGAAGTTGCTTTATCTGACCATTTTTCATTTGTGAAACTGATGAGTCTGCTAATTTTGACAGGTATGCAACAATACAGCCTTGTCCTCTCCAAATTATACAGTTGGCATGGAATATCAATCATTTCTCGCTCACATGGGGAGCAGTTATGTGTAAAGTTAGGGGGTTGGAAAGCATTTTATGCTCTTCAAAATAGGTGTATAGAGGCAGAGTTATAGGACTGGAAAACCACTCTAACTCATTTTGGGTTGCTAGTGATTCCGGTGATTCTCTACGACTGTGAATCGTGGGCCAGTACTACATCCGGCACGTAGTGGAAACAAATTGAGAGAATTTGGAAGTGTTTGATCACAAACAAATTCAAAATCAAAAGTGTAGTTCCATATGATATCTTTTCAAGTGAAATAGGGGCGGCTCCTATTGAAGCAATGACTATGATACGGGTCATAAGGTATTTAAAAAAAATTGAGCAAATGGAAGAGGGAAGATGGCCTAAAGTTGTGTTTAATAACATATTGTGCACAAGATAGAAAACTTGGATGCGACAAAATAACAAATGGTTTAGAAAATGGGGCATTTTCTTGAGCATGTGTCCCAAAAGCAGTAAAGAGATAAAAGCTTATGTTATGGATAAGTTTCACAAATTTACTTGGGAGAAGGAGTTAAGAAAAAAAAGTATTATATTGAAGAGTTTAATACCTCTCATAATCATCAACAAAAAGCGTACATAGGGGCCAACATTTCTTGGAGATCCAAAATTCTTGTTGCACAATTAAGGACTAGTTCGCATCAACTCTGTTGTGAAACAAGGCGCTGGAAAAGGCGAAAAGAAGTGTGGGAAGAAAGAGTATGTATTTTTTGCTCTTCTGGAAAGGTGGAAATAGAAAAGCATTTCATTTTAGAATGTGAGGCTTTCAAAGACAATAGAGAAAGATATGCAGATATTTTGGCAACTAGCTCCTGGGATATTATATTCAGCAAGGACTTTGTTGAGAAGTTGGGCGAGCTTATTGTGAAACGGCACAGGAAAAGGGCAGAGTACAAGAGCCAGATGGAGGAGCAACCTGTCCCATAGGCTATATTTAGCCTCGTGGACGTTAAAATATCTTCTTCTTCTTCTTCTTCTTCTCAAGTGTGATCCTACAAAGCGCTTGAAAAAATATCCACCAACGCCCTAATCTAGTAACATTTTTTTGAATCTTACCGCTTTTCAACGATGTGGCTCATGTGCTTCTTAATCGTTTTTGATATCTGCCTTCATATTCAACTCTCACACTTATAATGTTATTATTATTATTTAATTTTAAGATCACGCCAAGCTAGATACCAAATTGGTGTATAAGACCCTTCTTGTTTGTAGGACAAGAGACCCACCTCTCAGCACTAATTTGACTGCTAAGTTTAAAAAAACATACATATTCTATCTCTGATTTTGAACCTGTAACTTCTTAAAAAGAAACTCAAACTGTATACACAATATAATCAAACTGTATACACAATATAATGAGATCGGAAATAAATTGGGCAAAGATTCAACCAGGAAAACAATAGTTGGCTCTCACGGATGCCACCACCGATTTCAGCATGCGAGACTCCGTCTTTGCCTCTAATGTTCAGTATTTTTCTGGGCATAAAATTAATTGATTCTGATATGTGCGTCATGGAGCCAATTTTGCAGCAGGTTGTATCCCGATAAACTGGAAACAGATTGTGCCTAGATTTTGATGCAAAAGAGAAACTTCCAGAGCCACAAAAGGAGAATTGAATTGCAGGGGATGACATCCATAAGTTCCATGAAGCAATCTGGCTAATAGCAAGTCAAGTTAGGAGAGAGCAAGCAGAACCCATATACATTCAGTCAGCTCTTTTGCCAGAGGCAACATGAAGGGCATATGCAACTATTTCCGTATAGGGATGGACCATCTTTTCGCTTTCGATTTTCTTTTCGTTGAAATCAGCGCTCTTCTAAGTATATTCCAGGTATATGTTTTTCAGCAGAAGGAAACGCTATTTTTTATATTAATAAAAAGTTTTCTATTATTTTTTATATTTAGAAAAAGTAGCACATACCACTTGGAACTTGTATTTATTTTTTACAAAAATTAAAAAGCAGTGTTCAGTTTAATAAAACTAGTAGCAATTTTGTAATCAAATACTTACTAGCCACTTTGTAATCAAATACTTTTTAAAACTATTCAAACTAGCATCTCAGTATAAATGAGAATGTGACAAAAACTGTATCTGTTCTAAATACTGAAATATTTCTGTTGTATCATGTTTATTTATCCACTTGCATTTTGGTTTGCTGTATATAGTCCAAGTATAATGTCAATAGCCCTGCATGTTTAAATGGTAGTTGTAGATGGTTATCATTATTGCAAAATTAAAATTGATGCAGCCAGTTAGATGTTTTTAAGTTGCATTTCTAATGATAAAATAAATAATAAAATATTGGTGATTTAATTATTAGTTTTTTTTAGATTTTGTTTTACATTTTATAATTTATTTTTTTTCAATTTTTTTATTTAAATTAGGTTTTTGATATTCAGCATTCTAAAAAATTACTGAAATATTAAATTATTGAAAATTCACAACTTAAACTGAAATATTAAATTATTAAAAATTCACAACTAAAACTTATAATTTTAACTAGATTCTCTGTGATTTTTACTAGAAAAAATGCTAAAGTTAGTACGGTTAGTTGCTAATCAATTATCTATTTGCTCATCTATTTCCTATCAAATCAGAGCCATGAAATATATTTATTATAGATTTTGTTAAATCTCTCAATCACCCCAAGGGAAAATTTTAAGGATGGAAAATTATTTTGAAGTTTAAAATATTGGCGAATCCCACTAGTCTGTAATATGTAGATAATCAAATATTTATTTATATATTTGTAAAACTATCTAAATTTAGAATTATTTTATATATAATATTTATATAATGTTGGCGATTTTTAAGGTAAAATACTTTTATATTGTAAAATTTAGGCAAATCATTTTTAGAAAAAAATGGATATTGGCGGATTTTTTTGATGAAAAATCATGAAAAATTAACCCACCTACTAATATTAGCCCCTCAAATTTTCCATTGCAAGCATAATTAGAATAATTAGAATAGAGAACAATTGCTTTATTTAAATGACAGAGTATTCAATAATAATTCAGAGGACATGTAAACAGGCCCAAGCATACAACTTTGCTATCCCAATCAACCAATCTAATGGCTCAGCCAAAAGTCATAAGTGAAAAATAAAATAAATAACAAATTTGATTTTCTTCAACCGTTCTTACAAAACACCTGATTTAAATAGCACCACCATAAAATTATACATTGGAATTGCCTTTCACTGAGCACTGCAGGGTTCGGTTGGTGCCGCAATAAAATAACTTCAGTCTGTTGTTAAAAAGAATATCCCTTGGTTAAAATTCATATGCGACCCATTGAGGTATCTTGCTTTGCCTTCTAGAACTTCAGGACGTGAGATCTGTACGCTCCACTGTCGTTGTTTCCTGCTACGTATGATTTCACGACGTTTGCGCGTAAGTGAATCTCCTTGTCACAGTTGCTCGACCCTGTCCTAACCGCGATTCGCTAGGGTTTTTGGCCCCAGCAGCGAGCAAGCTATAATCCGCAACAGACTATGGCTGTCATGTTAAAATAGTTAATTACTTGTGTAGCCATTCGCTAGGGTGTTCGGCCCCAGTGAGCAAGCTATAATCTGCAACAGAGTAGAGTTGTCATGTTAAAATAGTTAATTATTTTGTATGGAGCATGGAGACTTATCTAAAACAAGTACGGTCGCTGAGCAACAAGTCCCTGCCGAGCAGGAAGTGTGCCATACCAGAGCTGAAACAACACTTGAATTCCCAATAAATTCAAAATCGCATTTGATTCGAATAAGGTAGCCAGCAGATAGCTAGAAATAGTGCGTGCTTTTGGTATTGTTGTAAATAGTTTATTTATTTTCCACGAACTTTTAATTAAATTTACATGAACTACTAAACAATAGTATGAAGCAAAACCGTTTCCCTTAGTATTTATTAAATTAATATTTTAAATTATAAGTTTAATAACAATTAATTTAATTTAAGAAATTTTAAACACGTCATACTTAATAATTTTCCAAAATTACAAAGTTTTTGTAAAATAAAGAATATCATTAAAGTGTCACAGTGATAGAAATTCAGTGAAAACAATGTTATTGAAGACACTTTAAAAATACGTGTCTTATCATAATAAAAAATAGCTTTCTAAGATTTTTTAATATATTCACATCTATATAAACAAATATGAATATGAGTTAATATATTCATATCTATAAAAACAAATATGAAGATTCCAGCAAAATTAATAAACTCTTGTATTAATAATAATAATTATTATTTATTTTGTATTGTTTATTTTATAGTTGGTAATAATTATTATTATTATTTATTTTGTATTGTTTATTTTATAGATGCTAAACTTGCATGGCCTACACGTGCCGTCTCCTAACTTTAATATAAGGAAATATTTCTGAAAAAGAAAACCGCTGATTTAGCTTCTCAAATAAAGCTTGCTTTGTTATCACACGTGCCATCTCCTAGCTTTAGTATAGGAAAATATTTCTGCAAAACGAGCTTTAATGTAGGGAAATATTTCTGCAAAACTAAAACTTCCGATTTAGCTTCTCAAATTAAACCTTGCTTTGTTATCAGACGTGTCGTCTCCTAGCTTTAACATAGGGAAATATTTCTGCAAAACGAAAACTGCCGATTTAGCTTCTCAAATTAAACCTTGCTTTGTTATCAAATAAAATAGGAAGGATAATAAAAATTGAAATATATTCCACACATACTATAGACAAATAAAATATCGATTGGATGCATTAAACTTGCTTTCTGAGTTGGAGGATTTTGGTTTTTCAAGCTCGCAATGTCAATGGATGGGAAACGATTTACTGCAGGGGAGTGTGGAATGGAGTGTCGAATGTTGATGTGTAGAATGTTGATGGATGTGAAACAATTTTCTCGAGGTAAGTGTTTGTACCTAGTTTTTCAGTGTGTTCTTCCTAAGAAAGCCAGTAAAAGTATTTATTTCCATACAGTAAAGAAAGCCCATATAATCAGGAAATAATTTTAATTTGCTCTGTTCATGTTGTTTTGGGTATCTAGGCCAAGAGTTTCTCTTTGTTTTGTTCATAGAAATAGTTAATGGCCACCAAGATATAGTTCTCTCTGATTGTTAATGGCCACCAAGATATAGTTCTCTCTGATTGTTCTCTCTGATTTTCTATAGCAGGAAGGTTCTTATAAAAACAAATCAATGATAACAAACCATTTGAAACCGGCTATTTATTTTAAGGTTGGCTTCAGCCTTGAACCTGTAAACCAAACAGACCAAAGTGTGGAACCGTGCATGTGATTTCCTATAAACCAAACAGACCAAACACTGGATTGTGATTTCAATTAAGTATGAGCTAATAAGAAATTTACATCAATAATAGGTGAGAAAGTTCCTATGAGCTTTTCGTATCGACAAACCCTGAAAATAAAAATCAGCCCAATTGAAACTACATATTTACAATCACCTATGAAGGTTTACGATACCCAAAAAAAACAAGTTCTATGTAATGTAAAATTACAGGCCTGGGCCAAACGTTTTCGAGGTCCTACATTATACCCTGAAACCCTTTTTAATTGTCGAACCTGCACTGTAGATGTCTATGTTGAGGTCAAAAATTTTAGCTGGGAGACTGTCATATGCATCGCTCAAAAGAGAGGGCATTTTCAGATCGTTGGCAGGTTGAATTTTTTTTTTTCCTTTTCGTCATAAGCGTTTTGATTGTCCTTGGCAGAAGAACGACATGTATCCGTTGTAGGCATGGTATCCTTAGCTGCAGATACACTGAAGTCTTCCCACTGGAAAGAGGGTATCAATGGCGATTTAGTTTGGATAACTTTAACACCCAAGTCTTCAACTGGCATGAATATAGCCTCCCAAATACCCCCAAGTCTGCGCCAGCGTGTCCCTCACAGCTTTTTTCAATAAGAAAAAAACGCTATAGTATTACAGTTCATATTCAATCAAATAAATCAAAATCAAATACCAGTGATTGATTACATCATAAGACATTACATCCAATTTTAGTATCTGAAACCCAATCCTCTAAACATTCTCTAAGCATTCACCATAATGCCCTATGAATAGAAAACCCCATAATGGCCTCCGATTTTACTGGAATTCAATGCCTCACAATACTAGTTAGTGATCTCTGAAACTGATGTCTGAGACTGATCTCTGAGAAGATGCCTAAATGAAGAAAAAACGAGATTCAGAATGAATCATGTCTGATGAAGCAACACCAAGAACAGAGTCAATGCCAACTAGCCACCAACAACCTCACTTGCAGAAGAAGGCTCAAACCTATGGTATAGGTGCTGCAAACCTCAAAGCATTCTCATTGATTAACTCTGCAATCTATATTTAAATCTCAGAGAAAATTTTAAGGATTAACTACAAGTAATCATTGAGTTAAAAAAATTTTTGTAGATAACCTTACATAAACGGTGGAGCCACTAAAACCTGGGTTCAAAACTCTACAAGAAAACCCTAAAACGAAGAAACTCGTTCCATAACAATAGTAACGTAGCCATATAGAGAACTTGCAAGAAGACTACACTAAAAAATTATATCATCCGAGAGGTAGAAGATTACTGGTATATTAAATAAAAATATGAGAGAAAACTATAGTGAAATTATGAGATTACCTTCAAAGCATATACGAATTCCGGCCTACCTGATATTTATATCAGGTCAGAAAGAGAAATTAAAACAATAATTGTCATCTAAGTCCTTGTTACGCCGATAGGCGTAGCCCCCTATCGGAAATAGGCTCTTTTGTGATTATGTTAATTAATCTTTTTGATCTGATGGTCTAGATTGAAAGATGCCGGTATATTCTGGTCGTTGCCACTAAATCAATGGATGAAATTCAAAAAAGTAACTTCCTTGCATGTCTAAATCACATGTTTAAACCATACTTAAATTAATTTTTTACAAAACATGATTAAAAATTTACTGTGCCATTTGTTGACCGCCACCTACCAAGATTAACAAGTGATGGTTCAAACTTAATTGCCACCTAATTGATGATTCAAATTCTCAAATAAACATGAATTCTCAAATAAATCTGAGCATGCCACCTATCAAATTAGGATGAACTAGGAAGATGAACGTGGGCGAAATGGAAGATTAAGGTTTAGTATTATGGGCCACGCGTAGGTGTTATCGAACGTGGGCGAGAGCGCGCGGGTGAGCAGCTTGTTGATGAAGACAAATGGAATTGAAGGTTGGAAACCGTTACGAAGAGCGTGGGGCATCATTTGGGGAAACAATACTCGCAATCGTAACGCTGCCTACATTGTCAGTTGAACTTCTCCACAATAAAAAAAAATCAGAAAAGGCCATTTCCATTGTAGCTTATCCTACTCGGAGCATTCTCTCTGAGATATCTACACTTCGTGCAGTGTGATTCTATAGGGGATCAAGCCATACTCTGACCAACAACGCGAGTCCTTCATTTTGCCTACAAAACTGGAGGATCATTGCCAACACCTTCTACGAGGTGGAAGCGAATAATGCCACTCTGCGAATAATAGGCCCCGTGCTTCCACCCGAGGCTTTCAAAGAGTGGCCCCGTAGAATCACCCCCGAGCTCAAACTCAGACGAGTGCTTGGACTGGCTCGACACGCAGGCTGTGCTTTACATTTCTTTTGGTAGCGAGAATTTAATCTCGAGCGCTCAGAGTGAGGAAGTGGCAATGGGTGTGAAGTTCATTTGGGTTCTGTGAACACCATCTAACTTCGTATCGAAGGCATTCTCGTCGACCCTGGATTTCTTCTGCAATTGAGCATTGTGGGGTGGGCCCCGCAATTGAGCATTCTGGCTTTGTCTCCCACTGCGGATGGAATGCCGTGTTGGAGACCATTGCATGGCCGCAGCTCTTCAACTCTAAATTTGTGGTGGAGGCTCCGCAGAGAGTCGAACAGAAGTGGTTGGTCACCAGAGAGGATGTGGATGTGGAAAGAATCGTGAAAATGTTAATGGGGAAAAATATGGCAGGAAATTGAGAAGAAGAGTGAGGGAATTGAAAGTGGCTGCAACTGTTTCGACCTCTTTGTGTCCGAAATCATGTCTCTACCAATGCGGTGTAAAAAATTAATTGAATGAGGACAATAATATTCTAAGATGGGTGATGGGTGTTTTGTTTCGCAGGTATTTCATGAAGGTCGTTAGCATCGCACCTTCTAGGTTAGTATTGTTGTTAGCCCGTTTCATTACTCGCTAATTCTGATATTAGAAACATTGCTATATTTATATGGTGCCAAGTTTATAGAATTAATTGCTCATTGCATTCTCTCTTGCTACAAGTATCACATTATACTTTCTATCAATTCTTGTCCCGTTATTTAGCTATTTTTCACTAGGCTCAATATTAACTAAAGCTATTGTGCCCAGGTCGGTTCTCTGCGCGAAGATTGTTAAGATTCAGTTCTCCTAAAAAGTTATGTTCTTTATTGTTAACAGACTCCTTTATTGAATACTTCCTCAGATTTATCATATGTTATTGTACGCCTTATTTGTTCCAATTCGAATCAGAAGTAGTGTATGTAGTATATGCAACCCTCTAATGGGTACCACTATAATGATTTCAATATTTTTTCTAAAAACTAGGTTATCTATTTTTCCAATCTTTACCTTTCATTTATGCATTTCACTATGTGTGCCATATGTCCATTATACCCAATAATTAAATTTTCAATTCAATGTACCCAGTTTCCACATACAATTACTCTACTTATTTTACCTAGATATTTCAACTTTTTGTCAAAATTTATAGAAATTTGTCAATTTGTCACCTATCGAGAAATCAACCCGAATTTGGGTGAAGGAAAAGATAACAATTTACAGTTACTTTCACCTAATGTGCTTACATATTTTATAACTTCTGTCACTTTTGTTTCTTATATGATAGATAAAGTTTCCAAGATTAAATTTCTTTATAACACTTCCAAAAACTTAACTATTCTTCACTACCAATTTAGTGGTTCCTCGCAAAGTTCCATAATAGTATTATCTTTGTAGATTCCCACGGTGTTTAAAGTATTGTCCTTTTGAAATAATTTTATCAATAAAGAATTATAAATATTAAATGTTTATTTTATTAAACGTGTTTTTAAGAAAAATAAAATATTTTTCTAAATAAAAAAATTGCGAACTATAATAAAACAAAAAAAAAATTATATTTTGAGTAATTTTAATTGGAAACATTTGTGGATTTAGGATATAATAGAGATGTTATAATGTAATGTCTTTTTTAAAATTTTAATTAGGTAAAAATATAATAAAAAAACATAAAATTAATTATAATTGAATAAAAAAATTCATTCTAGAATATGAAATGATGTGTAATTCCAATATAGATTTGACACATGTTTTGTAATTCCAATGTGAATTAAATATAACTTATATTTACAATTTTAAAGTTTAAGATTTTAAATATAACTTATATTTAGAATTTTAAAGTTAACTTAAATCTATTTTTTAAGAGTGATAAAAAAAATTTGATCTCTTAATTATTAATTCAATTAAATGTACAAAATTTAACTGTGTTAACAAATTAAGAAAAATAAAATATAAAGTTAAAGCTAAAGTTAATGTTAATATTAATATTAATATTAATATTAATATTTTGATAATAATATATTAACGATTATTATACTTTGTTATATATATGTATTACTCTAATAATAATTTGTATTAGTATTTGATATTAAATAATTAATATGTAGGAATATACTAATATTAATACACAAATAAGTTTTACTATTAATATTAATTAATTTGAATAAGAATACAAATGTTATTTTTAATATTATTAATATTAATATTAATAAATAATATTAGCAACATTTAGTATTAACAATAATGTTAACGAATTTTAATTTACAATATTTATTATTATTATTATTTTAATTTATTAATATTATTATTTATATGAAATAATAAATTTAAATATTAAAATTTTTAACATTAAATATTAATTTTAATTTTAATTTTAATACTAATATTAATTATTCATGTTAATATTGTTAATATGAATAATAATATTAATATTACTTTTAATATTATTAATATTTATAAATATTAATTTAAATTTAAATTACTAATTTCAATAAGATTAAAGAATATTATTATGGTAAATAATCATGGTCAGATTGTGGAAATAAAAAAATTGACATTAATAACATTAACATTCTAATATACACTAAAAATAATATTAATAATTAGTATTTAAATAATGACGATTATGATTTATACTAAAAACTAAATTAATAATGAAAATAAAATTTTAATTATTATTAAAAACAATGTTATTAGTAACATTATTAATAATAATAACAATATTATTAAAAACATCATTAATGAAATATTCACGATGTTTATTTAAAATTAATGTTCATAATTGTATTAATAACAATAAGTTTCAAACATGATTAAGGTTTATTAAAATTATTAATAACATCTAAATTATAAGAATAATATTAATAACATTTTATTAATAATATTAATATGATTAATTACATTAATGTTCATAATTGTATTAATAACTATAAGTTTCAAACATGATTAAGGTTTATTAAAATTATTAATAACATTTAAATTATAACAATAATATTAATAACATTTTATTAATTATATTAATGTGATTAATTACATTAATATTGTTAATATAAATCCTATTAACATTAATATTGATAAATAATATTAATATTAATATCAATATGATTAATTACATTAACGTTCATAATTGTATTAATAACAATAAGTTTCAAACATGATTAAGGTTTATTAAAATTATTAATAACATTTAAATTATAACGATAATATTAATAACATTTTATTAATAATATTAATATGATTAATTACATTAATATTGTTAATATAAATCCTATTAACATTAATATTGATAAATAATATTAATAATGTTTATGATGATTAATATTATGAATGATATTACTATTGATACCAGAATTAACGCTATTAGTATAAATAGTATTAACATCATTAGTGATAAATAGTATTTTTAAAATATTGATTCCTAAGATTTATTAATCTCTTTATTAATTATGTGAGTTTCTCATTCATTTGTATTTAAAATATTTATTCCTAGTCTTTACTAATTTTTTTTTTTTTTTATAGGTATCCCTTGGCCTTGTTGATCTCTTATGTTCTTAATATTTTTCCCTTAGGTTCCCCTAATATTGCGGTTTAAATATTAGTCCTAGAGTTTAATACTAATGCATGGTCCAATTTCACATTATGAAAAACACTGACTCAATATGAAAATCAACCATGGGAAACCATTCTTAATTAGCATTAGCCATAGTTGATAAATGTCATTCATGATCAAATGTTACATTGTGACAAATATTGTCGAGATATGAAAAGTACCCATGGCCAACCATGGTCATAGTTGGTCCAACGTCGGTTAATGATATTAACAATCAGTAAGGTTGATTGATCACTTGCGGTTTATAATTT